>CM019905.1:67103440-67164409 GCA_009764595.1 Geothlypis trichas | reverse complement strand
TGCGAGGATTGGTTTTCTCCAATGGGGGCCAAGGTGTCCATCCATGGAGTGCGTGAACATTGGACTGGCCAAGGGTTCCTGTCAGAAGGAAGACCTTGGGAGGGGTCAGAGAGCAGAAAAAGTAAATGTGTCACAAGCTGGGATCTTTGAGCTTCTTGCCCTGGCTCTAGCCTGGTTTTCGTCCTTGTTCCCTGGCCAGCCTCCTCTTTGGCTCTTCTGCCCTCGCTGGCCCTTGCTAGCCCTCACTTACTCGCCCTCCCTTTTGCTGGGCGCTGGCAGAGCACGGCTGAGCTCCGAGCCTCACGGTCCCTGTCCCTCCATCTGTCCCCAGCCGCCGCCTGTCCTGCCTCCCTTTGCTCCTGCCCGTGCACCTGCTCCATCCCTGTGCTCCTGCTGCTCCCGCCTTTCCCGCACCGATCCTGCCGCACGGGATCCCCGCTGCGACCCTGTCCAGGGTACTGCAGCTGCTGCCCGAGCGCCCACTGCCTCTGCCCGGGCTCCTGCGGCTCCGAGCCGTGCCAGGAGCCTCTACGGGAGCTGGGCGGGCTTCCTGGCAGGCAGCAAACACACGCTGTTGCCGCTCGGACCGTGGGGGCATCCCTGACCTTCTGGTGCTGACACTCGCTTTTTCTTCCTGTCTCCTCGCTCTCCCTCTCTCCCCCAATCCTTTTGCATATTCTGTCCTCCTTTTCTGTCTTTTTACTCTTGTACCATAGGGCAACTCACAATTGTTACCAATAAATGGTTCTCAGGTACAATATTGTCTCATTTGACTTAATTTCATCCTAGACCAGAAGTTTCATAGGAACTCCATGCAGTTCCCCATAGTGGAACACGACAATACGCAACACAATTTAGACAGTACTCTTGCACCGCGCAATTCTTTGCATCCCTCCAAATAGATCATGAAATGAACAAAGTGCAGTAGCTAGTCTGAAGACAGTTTTAACATCCTAAATAATGCAGATTTTGGCCTGAATGCAATTTGCAGCTTGGAGTGAGCATGACAACTCACACTGCATATGGCTCCCCGCTCTTGCAGGAAAAGCAGTTCATTGTCCTGAAGACTGGGTTACATGCAAAAATGCTGGCACATAGGGTTATGTCAAGGCAGTTGTCCTGAATTTTCACTTAAGATTGTTTTCTCTTTGGAATAGATGCATAGCACAGATGCAAACTCCTAATCCCGTGGTGCTTCTGGTACTTCAGTGCTAAACAGCTTGGCAGCTCTATTAAAATGCACATCAATAAAAAGTTGTTTGAGCTTGTGGCTAAAAGCTGTTTTCACCGGTGTTTGGCAGCAATCTAGAAGCAAAGACCTCTGAGCTGCTCTAGTGTGAGACTTCAGTCATGGTCCTAATCACCTGTTGTCACTAAACATTTCTTAGTACATTTCACAGTAGGAAGTTTATTAACCCTGGTGTTCACATGAAGTGCAGTTTGGATAATTACATTGTGGCTCGATGAAGTATTACACCACAGCATTTTTTCTGATGAAATCTCTTCTCCTCTTCATCCTTAACCATGGTATGGTAGTTGCAGATTGTTCTACAGAATTTAAGAATGCTTCATCTGTGTCAGTAAAGCTAAGGCCCACAATTAGCCAGGTTGCTGCACCTTGCCAGGCTGGTTGCAGCATTGCTGGACAAAGCTGCAGTGGTGTGTGTTGGGGTGGGAAATGGGCTGTCCGGTGAGAGTGGGCACAGTGGAGTGTATCTTGTGTCATTTGTTGAGCTGACACGCTTCCCTTTGCCTCTTCTTCGGAAATTACTCATCATTTGTACCGCTGAGAGATTCAGTCATAAATCTCTCTGGGTGTGCCCAAGTGGGAGAAAAAAATCTACGGTTTTTTGCCACTTCCTCATTTCAAGTTTTAGTCTTATAACTTGCCTCAGTACCTGAGGCTGTGCAGTTTACTGATCCGCATCCTGCGTTCACCACCAAACATCTGTGACCACATTGAGGTACCTCATTCACAACGGGGACATGTGGTAATTTCTGAAAACTGATGGTGAACATCTTTGATTTTGAAAAATCAAAGACCTGCCTTCCACTGTGATATGTGGTGACTCAGAGAGAAGAGCTGGGTGATTTTGTAGTTTCATAGCAGGAAGCCAGACTACTTCTCTTTCTGAAAGAGTGCTTGTGTCTACTTAATTGCCAAATCTGTAACAGCTCCGGAATATTGACAGTCTTATGAAAGAGGGAAGCATGGGAGTGGGTCATGTAACACGGTTGCTCCCTTGATTTTAGCATACTGCACTTCTCTCTATTTGTTCTCATTTCATTTGAAGCCTCAAGATGCCTCCCTCCTCCCTGGAGGGCATGGCAATCAGCGCACACTGGTGGATGTGGTAGCCATCTGATAGACATTGTCCTAACTCTGTGTGTCCTCACCTGCCTGAAAATCCTCCTTTCTACTGCCTGTTAGGTGACAGGCTTCTTTGAGAGGATGATTAAAACCACCGGAAAATACAGCTGTTTGTTCTTCTTCAAACCAGTCTAACGAAAGGTGTCCCTTCCCATAGTGGGAACTAGATGGTTTTTAAGGTCCCTCCCAACCCAAACCCTTCTGTGATTCTACGTCCTAAACAGATCTCACTGGTTGAAAGCCAAGGAACTGACTATTAAAAAAACTTGGAGTTGTGTCTGTACAAGGCAAATAAATGGTCACCAGAGTCAGGTGTGCAAATCTGTGCATTTAGTGTGTTGTGTGAAAACTGTGCTACATGGCCCACTCCTCTACCCCCCACAAAAAATTACCAAAACCAGGACAAAAAACCATACCTTCATTTGTAGCTGGAGAAATGAAAAGTCAAAGAGTCTGATGCTAAAGAATTAAGTAAGAAGAAGCACTGGGTGCCTATTTAAAAGAGAGTCCTCAAATGCATTACATCAAGACAGTAGAATCTGAAGCAAAGTCTAAATTTTTGCCATATAAAGAAATTTTCTGGTTGGGTATAGGTAGATTGTGATATTACCATGTTTTCTGCATTCTAATAGCTTCTGTTCAGGAATTGACAAACAGAGTGGATTTGATAGAGGGCACTGGAAGTGGAACAGTCTGTAACCCACACTGCTCAATCCCTTGCTATCTGATTCACATCACAGTATTTTCCTTTAACAGAGATTACAAGAGAAAAGCAAAGAAAGACAACTTTGTCATTTGAATTTCAAATGTAAACAGTGGCTAGCAGAAGTTGATAACACACATTTTACAGCACACGAATAGCATGACAAACATTTCAATACCTTTTCAGAATTGTTTTTCCCCTTTGCATCTATCCCTCTTTCCTTGCCTTCAGGTGCATCAGAAATTCTTCCAGATTTTTCTTTTTTTTCTATATTTTATCAAATTAATATCCCTTCTTCCCTCCTTATCACTTCCCTTCCTAATCCGTGGCTGCAGTTATCCATCCAAACAGTCTGTCAGATGCATTTTGTTTCTCCTATCTGAGGCGAAGAAAGAATTTGTTTTCTTTGTTTTCTTGGTCTTCTCTCTCTGGCCGTAGAGATAACATTGAAAGCCAAAGCCATTGCATAGTTAAAACAAGATCTTGTACAAACAACTCTCAGATATATTTTCATGGATATTTCTTCTATCATTGCCTTAAAGTCATGTTATCCTTTCACTTTTCCAGCCTTCACCAGATATTTTAACTGTTATTTCCTTGGAGTCAGAGCAGATTGTGGGCCACATGCAAACACTGGGCTGAGGAGAGAAAAGGGAATGTTATGACTGGGTGTGTTTGCCAGAAGCCACTGTGGAATTAATCCAGACCCAGCAAAACCAGGTTTAGAGGCCAATATTGATACTGTTTAAACTTCAAATACCAGCTCAATCTTCCCTCTTTCATAAGACTGTCAATATTCCGGAGCTGTTACAGATTTGGCAATTAAGTAGACACAAGCACTCTTTCAGAAAGAGAAGTAGTCTGGCTTCCTGCTATGAAACTACAAAATCACCCAGCTCTTCTCTCTGAGTCACCACATATCACAGTGGAAGCAGGTCTTTGATTTTTCAAAATCAAAGATGTTCACCATCAGTTTTCAGAAATTACCACATGTCCCCGTTGTGAATGAGGTACCTCAATGTGGTCACAGATGTTTTGGTGAACGCAGGATGCGGATCAGTAAACTGCACAGCCTCAGGTACTGAGGCAAGTTATAAGACTAAAACTTGAAATGAGGAAGTGGCAAAAACCGTAGATTTTTTTCTCCCACTTGGGCACACCCAGAGAGATTTATGACTGAATCTCTCAGCGGTACAAATGATGAGTAATTTCCGAAGAAGAGGCAAAGGGAAGCGTGTCAGCTCAACAAATGACACAAGATACACTCCACTGTGCCCACTCTCACCGGACAGCCCATTTCCCACCCCACACACACCACTGCAGCTTTGTCCAGCAATGCTGCACCAGCCTGGCAAGGTGCAGCAACCTGGCTAATTGTGGGCCTTAGCTTTACTGACACAGATGAAGCATTCTTAAATTCTGTAGAACAATCTGCAACTACCATACCATGGTTAAGGATGAAGAGGAGAAGAGATTTCATCAGAAAATGCTGTGGTGTAATACTTCATCGAGCCACAATGTAATTATCCAAACTGCACTTCATGTGAACACCAGGGTTAATAAACTTCCTACTGTGAAATGTACTAAGAAATGTTTAGTGACAACAGGTGATTAGGACCATGACTGAAGTCTCACACTAGAGCAGCTCAGAGGTCTTTGCTTCTAGATTGCTGCCAAACACCGGTGAAAACAGCTTTTAGCCACAAGCTCAAACAACTTTTTATTGATGTGCATTTTAATAGAGCTGCCAAGCTGTTTTAGCACTGAAGTACCAGAAGCACCACGGGATTAGGAGTTTGCATCTGTGCTATGCATCTATTCCAAAGAGAAAACAATCTTAAGTGAAAATTCAGGACAACTGCCTTGACATAACCCTATGTGCCAGCATTTTTGCATGTAACCCAGTCTTCAGGACAATGAACTGCTTTTCCTGCAAGAGCGGGAGCCATATGCAGTGTGAGTTGTCATGCTCACTCCAAGCTGCAAATTGCATTCAGGCCAAAATCTGCATTATTTAGGATGTTAAAACTGTCTTCAGACTAGCTACTGCACTTTGTTCATTTCATGATCTATTTGGAGGGATGCAAGAATTGCGCGTGTGCAAGAGTACTGTCTAAATTGTGTTGCGTATTGTCGTGTTCCACTATGGGGAACTGCATGGAGTTCCTATGAAACTTCTGGTCTAGGATGAAATTAAGTCAAATGAGACAATATTGTACCTGAGAACCATTTATTGGTAACAATTGTGAGTTGCCCTATGGTACAAGAGTAAAAGACAGAAAAGGAGGACAGAATATGCAAAAGGATTGGGGGAGAGAGGGAGAGCGAGGAGACAGGAAGAAAAAGCGAGTGTCAGCACCAGAAGGTCAGGGATGCCCCCACGGTCCGAGCGGCAACAGCGTGTGTTTGCTGCCTGCCAGGAAGCCCGCCCAGCTCCCGGAGAGGCTCCTGGCACGGCTCGGAGCCGCAGGAGCCCGGGCAGAGGCAGTGGGCGCTCGGGCAGCAGCTGCAGTACCCTGGACAGGGTCGCAGCGGGGATCCCGTGCGGCAGGATCGGTGCGGGAAAGGCGGGAGCAGCAGGAGCACAGGGATGGAGCAGGGCACGGGCAGGAGCAAAGGGAGGCAGGACAGGCGGCGGCTGGGACAGATGGAGGGACAGGGACGCGTGAGGCTCGGAGCTCAGCCGTGGCTCTGCCAAGCGCCCAGCAAAAGGGAGGGCGAGTAAGTGAGGGCTAGCAAGGGCCAGCGAGGGCAGAAGAGCCAAAGAGGAGGCTGGGGCCAGGGAACAAGGACGAAAACCAGGCTAGAGCCAGGGCAAGAAGCTCAAAAGATCCCAGAGCTTGTGACACATTTACTTTTTCTGCTCTCCTGACCCCTCCCAAGGTCTTCCTTCTGACAGGAGACCCTTGGCCCAGTCCAATGTTCCACTGCACTCCATGGATGGACACCTTTGGCCATCCCATTGGAGAAACCAATCCTCTCAGGAGGGCGCAGTGTCCTTGGTGCTCCCCTGCTGACTGCCTGTCCCATGTGAGATGGGAAATGGTTGCCAGGCAAAATCTCCCCAGAAACAAGACTTTCTCCCATCTTCATCCAGCTGCCTCCTGCCAGTGACAGGTGTGCAATCCCTCTCCCACATGTCTCTGACACTGTTGAAACAGAACAGAATTGAACTGGCTCCTCACACATATTCCAGGTGTTTTAAATGAAGGCAGAAAGGTTCAAGGTCAAGAAATTAATGAGAAGATATTTAGAATCACATATCCATCCTCCTGTGGAGAGCTCCCAAGAGCAGCACACAGCAACAGCTGGGCAGCTGCCCTCCCACTCTCCTCAGCCCAGCAGCACTTGGGGAAAGAAATGAATGCCAACAACCTGGGCCTGCCCCACCTTCCCAGTCAGCTGTGCAAGCTGAGCAGAAATCTTAGAAAGGTTTTGATCTTGTTCCAACACCCTTTCCGCCAGCCCCATGCAGGCAGAGAAGCCAACAAAACCCGTCTTCTGCATGCCTCTACTAAGCCTCACAAGCCCTTTGTTGTGCTTCCGACTGTGTTGCCAGTAGCCTCATGTTTTTACTTTGGAGACTTGCCTCATAACTGCCCTCTGTACAGTTTCATTGCTCCTTAAAAGGGTTTCTTCATCCTCAGGAAGTGTTTTTACAAATCCAAAATTGTATTTTTCAAAAGCATATTCCAGGATTTCACGTCAGCACTATGATGTGACCCCTCATCCTTGATATCTAGTGCAACTGAAGGACAAATAGATCTTCACACTTTATCAGAATACTCTTCTCACTGCTTTTCTTTGCTTCTAAATCTATTTACTGAAAAAATCCTTATAATGTTACAATGTCAGTTGTTTAGTGATACACCATCAAAAATCAAAATCATGTTTGTCCCAACATGTGGATATTTACATAAGGTCAAACAAGATTTGATCTCTGCCTGGGAGGAGGAAAGAGTAATGAGAAAACTTGTATTTTAAACACTGAGTCTTTGTCTTACAGTCAGTTTGGCTTTCAGCAGCTGGTCTTAGCTGAATTGTCTCTGCACAGCTTTGTGGCCCAAAGCCACCCAAAACACAGTGGAAATAAAGCAGTTGTGTGTATGTCTCTGCCTCTCCTGCCCCGTGCTGAGGGGTTTTTGAAGCAAAAGGAGGAAAAGTGTGCATGCAAAATGGGGTCAAGGGCAGTCACAGTTCAGAAAACTGGGGCTGAACATCTTCTAGGTCATTGAGCACAAAAACAAGTTCCAGCCATACACAAAGCTCATTTCATCAGTGTACAGAGTGCACCTCACCTCAGTGAAGCTCAGCCATGACAGAGGTGGTTCTCTCATCTCTGTATTCCAGCACTTTTGGTCAAGAGAATAAAAGAAAAATGTCACAGAACCATAAGAACTGCAAGGGGCTCACCTATAAAGTGGGATTTCCCTCAGAGTCATAAGTGGTTGTTCACCAGAATAACTAACGCCTAAATGCTGACCTTACACCCAGGCTCTCACCCCAGACTGGCAGTGAAGATGATGCCCAGATGTAAACACCCAGTGTTTATTAGCACAGTGTGGGACTGAGGGACACCTGTTTCCTCCCAGGGGGAAATTCCCACACTTGAAACTCAGTTTCTAAATAAGCAGGGAAGGTACCAAACCTCCATCACAACCTCAGTGCTGCTGCTCTGCACAGGGCTTTGGTTACAATGGAGTGGAGGAATATTGGGGAAGCAAAATTTGGCAATTTGTGCTTATTAATCCAGTGCCTTCTGCTGCTGCAGGTAATGCAGGTAAAGCAACTTACAGGGAATGTATTAACTGATTGGGGATTCACTGATTAGGGATTGGGAAACACTAAAATACCTTTAAGTATTTCATTTCTACCAAAGCCTCTTTTAGAATGTGAGGTTGTCCTGGTTTGAGTAACAGGTGTCTGCCAAGGAAGGCGGGAACCTCCCTTGGGACCTTCTTTCCTCCAAATTATTATAACTTTGGAATTATGGGGCCTTCTGGCAAAGATATGGCTAAGGAATTACAGCTTTTCCTTCTATCTGTCTATCTATACATAGATAGATTGATAGATATAATGATAGATAGATAAGACAAGCAGCCCCAGCAGCAGCAGCAGCAGCAGCAGCAGCAGCAGCAGCAGCACAAAGGCCCCCACAGCCCCCCTCGGCCCCTGCGGTGCAGTTCCGGGCATGGCCAGCAGGGGCGCTGGTGGCTCCTGGCCGGGCAGGGCGGGTGCGATGATTCCCCCGCGCCTGCAGGGGGCGCTGTGGCGCCAGCTCGGCCGCCTCTCCACACGGCCATGGCGGGTCGGGCAGTGGCAGGGAGAGAGGAGAGAAGGGGCTTTCCTTCGCAAAGCTACGGGAAGGAGCTGCTCTCAGTGCCCCTCCAGGTCTGTCATGGACTGCAGCAGGAACCTCGGAGCAGCAGGCAGGAACAGCAGAGGTGAGCGCGCCCGGAGCTGCAAATAAAGAGTAGCAAAGACTCTGGAGCCAACAGGAGCTGCAGGGTGTCCAGTCGGGCATGGGATGTTGGGTTAAAGTGTAGCAAAAAGCCCAAAGCAGCACCAGAAAACAGCAGGGCTGGGCAGTGCAGAGCAGGCCAGTGCTGCACACAGCCGGGATATTCTCCCTCTGGGAACGGGGAGAGGGTCGGGGTCCTGGATTTTCCCCTGAGGCACCCAAGCAGTTGCTGAGGATCCTTCTCTGTGAGGTTGGGTGTTGAAAAGTCCCAGTTCAAAGGTTGCTCTTATGAGCAAAGGCTCCTCCCCAGCAGGAGAAGCAGTCAAGGGCTGATCTCTGCAGTGTCAGTGAATTCTGCCCTGCAGCAGCACCAGATCGGCCTTTCCCCTCCAGTCCTGAGAGCCAGAGAGAGCGAGGGATGAGCCCAGCCCTCGCTCCCCAGCCAAAATCTTGTCGTGTTTCTGCCTTTCCCAGAGAAAGCCCCACAGCTAAGAGACTGCAGCCTGCTGCACCCCTCCCCACACCTTGGCCACATCCCTTGTCTCTCTTAAGTACCCATCGTTCTGGTCTCTGATGCAACAAATGGGATACATTTCTCTAAGAGAAAAAAAAAAAAAAAATGGAACCAAGCCCAATCTCCAACAGACATACATGTTTATTTAAAAGCCATTTATGACAAAGACTGGGATTTGCTGATATACAAATTTTTGCAAAACCTTGTAAAACAGCCCCACCAAACTTTGACATTAATATCATACTGGACAGTAAAAGATATCTTTGTAAAGGAAATCTCCTCCTGAGCCTGAGGGTTTTTGGTGATAATAAATTTAAATGGAGAAATGGCACAGAGATGCAAAGAGAAATATTGGCAAGATTGCACTTTTGGATACTGCAAAAGAAACAATGAGGGAGAAGATGCATAACTTGACATTTTGAGCGTGCATTTGAGGAGGCTCTTATGGGGAGGAAATTTTGCTATGTCTAAATTTTTCCATTCACATTTGCCCAAGACTAAAGCAATCAATCCCAGGAACAAACTGGATGTTAATTCTAAGCATCCTCTAATGGCCATCATAAGCACCAATGTGTTTATTCTTAGCCCCAAAAGGCCACTAGTAGCTTTACCATGAAGGTCTAAGGACCCTGCACAGACAGCCAGACACAGCATATGGCCAGTCAGACAGCCACTTTTCCCACCCTTGTTCTGTTTTTCCCACAGTATCTTCCTGTTTTCCCAGGCATGAAGCTGGGTGAAGAGCTTCAGGCCAAAATCCATTCCCTCTCCATCTCCAATTCTGGAGAAGTGCTAGAGGTGTCATTCTGTCTTTGATCTAATACTCACATCTACTGCCTCACTGCAGTCTTGCAGCTGCCTCATCTGAGATCCAGGTCAAAGGAGATCCAGTTTGCTGGTTCCCACATCTGCTGCTCAGCCTTACAGGATGAGCTGGAGTATAGTATTCAGAGAAGCACAAATGTAAATACAAGCCATCAGTATGGCAAAGGCTTTGGGAGTCAAAAATACTTACATCCTTTTGGTGTGACAAAATCATCTTTGTAATGAAAGTGGATATACTCTGCCTGGATATGAAGTGAAAAACCCACAAAAAGGAAGTTGTAAAGGGAAGGTTTTTCATCCGGGAGATAAGGTATATGTCGTGTTGGCCCCACAGTCTTTTTTTCCTCCTGGTCAACTTCCCAGGCATACACCGTAGGTCAAGAGCCTCAAATGATAAAATTCCTTCTAGAACAAGCAGAACCCAAAGTCCCAAAAAGCTGATGTTTTGCAACCAAGGACAATGCAGGAGCAGACCGTAGAGGGTCTGGGCAAATACAAAAAGATATTTTTGGCTTCTACCCAAAGAGTTAGAAGCCCCAATCATGTGTACTTGAAAAGCTAAAGTAGTTATGGGCAACCTAAGCATGCTGGTACTTTATGGAAATTTCACTTCTGGTCATGGGACATGCAGGGAGAACAGAGCACTCCCATAGAAGAGGTCTGGTGCCTTTCCTGAAAGTCACACTGGCACATCATTAGACTACCAAATCACTTTGGTACAAAGGAATATCAAATCAGCAGAGCAATGCTGTAAGTAGGTCTGAGGCAAAATTATGATTACTTCAAAAAGGAAAAAAAAATCAGACTACATTCCTGAAACTGTGCCACAGAAAGGAACCACTTTTTATAGGCTTAGGATTTTCCACATCAAAGTAAGGCAGTTTTCAAAGATACTCAAATAAACAACCTCATTGGTTTTGCTACACAGGGCAGTAGGAAGATATAGCAGTGAATGAAATTGCAGCAGCATTCTGTCAACCTGAACCACCCAAGAGAGGAGAACAAGGACCTTCTGTGAAAAATGTGTCAGTACATAAACCAGTTAATAGAAGACACATCCAGCAAATGCAAACATAAGAGGTGTATTTTCTCATGTCCAGCACAAAAAATCTATATCCACTAGTAAGCACTAAAGCAGATGAGAAAACATGGTCTCAGAGTTAGAGGTCTGATTGTCCCAGAAACTCTCCACTCTTGCCATGGCCTTCCAAGCTTCATTTAAATCACATATTTTCCTAGAGCCCTGAGTGCTCAATGGTCTGGAAAATTGCACAGTAAAAAATATGGCTGCTGATATCTACTTGTACAGAAATGAATAAAGTTTCCATTGCCTGCAGTGTTTCTATTTCCCTAATGCTGCTTAGGATTTGTGGAAAGATCAGTCCTTGGTGAAATGTGAACTTGGCTAAACAAGTACTTACAGGCCCATTTGGAAAAGGTTTTGTCTAGCTGCATTTCCTTTGTTTAAGCTCAGGAAGAACTGCGAGCCCCAAATCTGCCAATACACCTCTATTAATATTTGGAGAATTAGCTTTTTTTTATTAGTAAAAAATACAGACAGAAAGAAATTTTTGTGAGCTCAGAATAAAAATAGTGGTGAGTATTTCTTCATCTGTAAGTCTACTTGCCTTGGATAGTTTTTCATTGATTTTACTGACGTTCTTCCACCTCTATCATCTTGAAAAGCTTTTAACAAATAAAGGTACTGCTTTGTCAGATGGGGTGCTTCCAAGGTTTCAAAGCAGGAAGCTCCCTTTAACTTTTGTGTCAAGCCAATAAATAAGAGGGATTATCAAGGGGGCAGAATTCTATGCTTATAAGTCTAGATCTGTATAATCACACATCCCCAGGGACTGCAGGCTCCTCTTCTGTTGCCTTTTTTCCCAACTGGAAATGAAACTCAAGATAATTTTAGTTTGGAGGTAATATAAGAGCAGATCTTTATTTGAAGGCCTTCAGGGACAGTTCTGGAAAGATGTCCACAAAAGCCCACTCTCTCCAGGGATGAATACATTTTTATAGGTTTTAGGAAATTAGCATAATTGGTAAAAAGCACCAGTTAGGAGGACAAGTGGTGATGCAATTCCCCTCCAGGTCAAGCCCCTTCTCTAGAGTCCCCCCCTCAGCACTAGTTGTACTTTGTCCATGAGAATGTATCTCAAAGTGTTGTTCTCAGCCTTGGTTCCCAGCAAGAACCACCTGCCCAGCAAGGCTACAGAGCTACAAATACATATGTGAGGAATGCAGAGAACATATAAAAGAAAAAGAGGGCAAAAACCAAAGAGCATCACTTCCTCTCACACTTGCCATGGCCAGACAACCACATGGAGAGCAGGACCCATATGTATAGCAGATCTTGCCACATATACACTGAACTGTGTTCTGGTCTCCTAGGTAAGCAGTACCACCCCAGATTAGTGTAGGAAGAGAAGTGACTTAGAAGATGGAAAATCATACAGAATTAGGTAGCTTACTGCTGGAACCTTACCCCGTTCTGCATTAGACCATATACTTTTCTAAAGAGCTATAGCTAAGCATTAATTTAATTTGTCCTATAAAACATTCAAGAGGTCCTCTGGTTGACGGATTCATAAGTAAAATGCAAATTCCTCTGATATAGCAGAAATTATAAATCAGTTAGTAAGAGAAAAGCTGGGGGAGATGGTTTATTATGCCAAAAATCTGTCCTGAGCAGATACTTAGGAGATGGGAAATTTCACACACAGAACACCAGCACTGACCATTCTCAGCTATCAAAGGTCCTGCAGTGCCTTCTGCAGTATTAAGGCTGCTGCCTTAGGCAAATATAGGTGGTTATACTTTCCTTTCCTCCGCTCCCTTTACAGTATGCATTACGGAAGTTATCATCCTGCTTTTGCACCATGCATGTTCCTGCTGGCAGCTGCTGAGCTCCCTCAGATGGGTCAGTAACCCTCTGCAGGGGGAACCAGTCTTTATACACTGTATAGGCAAATCCTAGTGTCTCAATTGGGTCCTTTGGGGTACAGGGCATATCCTAGATGTCCCATGCACCATGCACTGGAAAAGTAGCTTAGCACAGAGTTTAATAACTAAGCTAAAACCACTTCCAAAGCTTAAGAGACTACCTCTGCTTGTGATTTAATGCAGCTTAGTGTGTCTAATCACAAAATCTATGTCTCACAAAAGAGGTCTTGTCATACTAAACAAAGGATTATCCAGTGAGTGTCAATGGAAATAAACTGTCTGCTTGAAGAAAATCTCTTTCAGCACACTTCTCCATTACCCAGTTCCAAAACTAATTGGAGTGTACTGAAGGCCAGAGTTCCGAAGCATGGCCACTAATGTAGTACTGTCATTTCTGGGTAAAAAAACCTGAGGGGCTTCAAAGGGAATTGCTTTTAAGAGAGTGCCAAATCTCCTGATTTTTGAGAATTGGCATTCAATGCCCAGCCTATTGAAGTAAATGAAAAACATTTTGTTCCTTCTAGTCAGGGCAAAATTTCACATGACTACTTTTTAAGTTTGTCACAGGAAGAGCAACTGAAAGCAGACTAAGCAGGCTGGATCTGGGAAAAAAACCATCTAAATATAATTACTTGGTGCACTTTCTTTTGATTTGATTCATAAAAAGTATCTAAGTGACCCTTGCAGAATGTACTCTGATCTCTCATGTTTGCATTCTTCACAAGTGTTGGATAAGACATACAGGTTTCTCTACTTTAAAGGTGTTTTATATAATAAAGTCTATCTTGTGCTATCTCTAAATTAAGTTCAGACTGATTTCTCAGTGACTATTATTAAAATGAAAAGCACATAAAAATGACTATCAAATCACAATACATACATAATATTCATTTGTCTTCACAGAGCAAGATACAATGTACATTAGTAATCATCAACATCAGTTTCATTTGTATTCCCAGTTTTTCATTTAAAATTTCATCTCATAGTGCAGTCTTTTTATTGTCAGTTAGCCCTAATGTCTGTATTTCAGCATTTGGTTATGAATCAAAAGCACATTTCAAAACAAGTTTCCCAGTCATCTCCCCTTTCATCAAAATTCAGATTTTGAAGTGATAGTGTTTGTTTCTATTTAGTCCTCACTCATTCACCTGTTTTTCCTTTGCCTCAGGAAACTCTCCCAGGAGCATATCTTTGGCTGTTTGCACTGTAGCTGTAGCAGTGGATCCTCTTCACTTGGCATTTGGAGCCCTCATTCTCTGAGCAGCCTCTCATCACTGCTATAATAATGCCTACTAAAACATTTCCTGTCCAAAAATCCTACATGCAATTCCTGTCCTAATCCTACATCCTACATCCTACATGCAGAATGTGGACCCCCATTCTGTCCTATTAAGGATACCATAGGGACACATAGCTCATCTCATTTCCTAAAATGGCATTAATTGAAAAGAAGAATTCTTCTTGAAGGGTTAGTTCTACCAAGCCACATAACCAGTGCATATCATTTATAGGTGCATGTTACAGTAATTTGATTCATCAATGTTTCAAAAACATATAACCCCTGCTTACTTCTCTATGTTAGATAGAATTAGATACTTTTAAAGTGTCTCAGAATTTACTGGAAAATTAATAACAGGCATTTTCATTTCTCATTTATACATATATACACACATATTTAATATTTATGCATGTTTAGAAACACACCTATGTTCAACCTCCAAGGAAAGCATAAAGCAAAAGCTCAATATAACTTAAATGGGAGAGTAGGCTTTTATAGGCTTTGTTGTTGATTTCTGTCTATTTTAAACCTGTGTCATCAACTAGGGGTGGAATATGTTTGTCAGATAAACAAAATTATATTTTTTTGTTTATGCGACAAACATATTATTGTATTATAATATAATATAATACACATATTATGGTAAACACTTTTTTATTATAAAACAAAAAATATATTTTACCTTCTATTTTTCATAAATTGTTTCTCTTATTGCTGTACACAATAATAACATTTATGACAGCTTCAAGCAGAAGTACATGGGCATTATTGGTCTCTGTGACTAATAAGCACATGAGGAGAAAGTATGACTAAATTATGATACAGGGTTTTTGCACCACACTCCTTTTTTGTTTTGATGGAGTGGGTCAAATGTTCATTTCAAACAGGAAGAAATCCTTTAAAAACAATGATTTTGATTGACTGATAAGGAGGCTCAGCATACATATTTTCAGATCCCTTTAGAAGCTGTATTCTGCAATGAGAATAAACTATGCACTATAATATAATAAGTAACGTCTGATCTAAAGCAATGACATTTATTGCTTATTGCTGGTAAATGTTTGAATTTGAAGCACGGAGCCAGACTATCTGGTTCAGCCCTGTCATCCAATATTGTAATGTAAATGATGCTGAAAACAGCCAAAAGCAAAGCAAAGCTTATCAACCAGCAAATCCCTGACTCGTGAGAGCCACAATGCACACCCTTGGAGAAACCCTCCAGAAATTCTACCAGAAATTTGCTTCTTCACCATGTTTTGGCCAACCTCATCCCCCATTTGATGGGCACAATTGCACCTCAACTCCAGGTTCATAATCACAAGCAATTGAAATTTAAATTTAGTGAAGCTGATTTGTAAATTTTCAGACTTTAGAATTTAATATGGTGTGGCAGTTCTCCATCTCACTGACGACCTGGGGGCACAGGTCTGAGAGCATCAATAGAGTTAAAGCACTTAACAACCCCAGCAGCTGTTAACAGCCTCATTAAAGAAAAATAACAACAATCATTTTAAAAACTGAACCACACAAACACTTAGACCTTTTCCTCTCTAGGAAAACAGAGTGGTCCCAACTGGGTTTAGCTCTAGGTGATGATGAATTGGGGATAAAGTAGATCAGACTAAACTTTCTAATTCTCAACACATGGTGACACAGGACTGACAGCCCTCTGAAGCTGCAGATCTTTTACCTCCTGGTGTCAACTTCTGCATCTCCTTACCAACAAGACCATCCTTAAGAGAGGCTTTGATCTACCTGGGACATCAAGTCTGCTTTGAGCAAGAAACTGGACAAGATAATTTCTAGAGATCATTTCCAATCTCTTCACCCTTGCCATTTTCACAGGCTTTTCTTAGACAGACTTTACAGAATAACAGTGTTTCAACAACAGCTATACTCATTTACCTCTTCACCTCAGGCGTCTGTAAAACTAGAATTTAAAAAATACTTCTTGCAGTCTTTAGACAGAGATAATGGTGTAAACCCCCAGCCCAGCAAGCCTCAGGATTACATTTCAAAATACACTATCACTTTAAGAAGAAAGGAAGAATATATAATATAATAGAATAAAAGGAAGAATAACAGCAAAAAGCAGTGCTCAGGCAATTAAAGCCATTGTTTGGAGTTGTAAGAAATTAGTGCCAAACAAACATTTCACTGAGGCAGGTCACGGATATTTCAGGAAGTCTGATAAAAAGGTGCTGTGTTGATTTCTCAGCTATAACTAATATGTGTGAAGTGTTTTGTGAGACTAAAAAGAATGTTAGAACTCATTTTGCTCTAATAATGCCATTGCAAACAAATGTGGGGCCAAAGCTCAAATGATTACTCTTTCTAGAACAAAACCTGTTTTCTCTCTCACCTTTTTATTTTCTCTTTATTTTTATTTCTTTGGGGTTTTGTTTGGTCAGAAGACATAGCTGAAGTCTTTCCAAACTACTCCATTCTACTGATCACAGCTTAGATTTCATAAGATCAATTGAAAAAAGTGGGAAAAAACCCCACCCTGCATGAAGCATGATTCTTAAAGCTCTCTTGCCATCTTCCTTTTCTCTGCCCCTTCAGAAAGGTTTCCACACTATACACTAGGGGTTCATGACTTCTCTGATAACAAAATTGACATATCCTGAGAAAGGGATCAGAATTACCCCATATCATAGTGTAAAGCTCTCTCGGTTTTTCCCTTTGAATTACTTGTAATTCAAAACCAAATCACAAATCCCCACTCCGTTCCCTCTTTTTTTTTTTTTTTTTTGAGCATTAGACCTTTAATCTGACGTCTTCACAGACATCTGGAGACATCCATCAAGTAAAGACAACATCAGTCTGATGTAGGGCATTTATGCATAGGTTTAAACAGTTCATGGTAAAGTCTGTCTTTCAGGCCCCCCTTTTTATTTCAAGTAGGTGCAAACTGGCTGAAGGAAAAAGTTCATGTAACACTACCGAGGGAGAACCTTGTGTTACATTTGGTAGAAAGAAAATGTGACCTAGCAGTAAAAACTGTTCCAGTCATAACTGGAAACACAGAGACTTGAATTATAAACTTCATTTCTCACCTGACTGGGCAAGTCATGTTAAATCCTACAAGTTCCAAGTGAAAACATTTTCTCATTGCTCATCAGTGCTCACAGTCCTCCAAGATTCACACAAAAGACATTGTGCAAGCTACAAAGGTCACCCAGTCATATGTTTTTTTCTATAATTACCCTGCTGGCTTAACTTGTGGTAAATACTCACTGATTCTCCTATATGACATAACTGTGGGCAAAAAACTTCCTGCACTGCTGAGACATGTTAACAGTTCTACACACTTAACCTCTCGCCTTCAAATTGGAGGTGAGTTTACTTTTCCATTTTACACCACACCAGGTATTCTCTGAGGCACACTTGGGATCAGTACTGCTTTGTTAAGCTTGCTTATTTGCCAAGTAGACTCAATGCATACATCTTGATTCTGCAGCAAATTGAGCTCAGACACAATGAAAGCCATGCAAAGGGAAGAGGAAGAGTTACACACACAGCATGAGCCATCTAGTGACTGACAATAAAATGCAGATCTCCATTCCCACTAACCCATGTTCTCCTAATTTCTCCAGCTGATGAAGAAAACCTGAGTTTCTGGTGAGAGCCCTGGTGAAGGGTCTGGAGCACAAGTCTGATGAGAAGCAGCTGAGAAAATTGAGGTTGCTTGTTCTGGAAACAGGAAACCCATGGGGGACCTAATGGCTCTCTAAAACTTCAAAAAGGATATCATAACTAGGTGGAGGTTGTTTTTTTCTGCCAGATAACAAGATATAGGACAAAAGGAAATGGCCACAAGTTGTGCCAGGGAGGATTTAGATTGGCTGTTAGGGAAAACTTCTTCACCAAAAGGTGTTCAAGCATTGGAACAGACTGAACACACTGAAGTGGTGGAATCACACCATCCCCACAAGTGTTGAAAAAATGTGGGGATGTGGCACTTAGGGACATGGATTAGAGGTGGGCCTTGCAGTGCTGGGTTAATGGCTGCACTCAATGATCTTAGAGGTATCTTCTAACTTAAATGATTCTCTGACTCAGCTATAAATCAACAATATTTAATATCTTCATTAATGACATAGACGAAAGGACCAAGTGCACCCTCAGCAGGTGGCACCAAGCTGAGTGGTGCTGTTGACACTTCTGAAGGACAGAATGGGATGTGACATGGGATGTGGACAAGCTCCAGGAAGTGAGCCCATGGGAATCTCATGAGGTTTAACAACACTGAGTGCAAGGTGCTGCACCTGGGTCATGACAGCCTCTGATGTCAATCCAGGCTAGAGGATGAACAGATTGAGGGTAGCCCTGCCCAGAAGTACTTGGGGATGCTGGTGGAGGAGAGGCTGGACGTACCCTGGCCATGGCACTCACAGCCCAGAGAACCAAATGTGTCCTGTGCTGCATCCAGAGCACAGGGGAGGGAGGGAGGGGATTCTGTCCCTCTGCCCTGCTGAGAACCCACCTGCCGAGCTGCATCCAGCTCTGGGCTCCCAGCACAGGAAGGACATGGAGCTGTTGGAGTGACTCCAGAGGAGTCCCCTAAGTTAATTAGAGGGATGGAGAACCTCTCCTTTGAAGAAAGGTGAGAGAACTGTGTTTGTTCAGCCTGGGAAAAAAAAAAAAGAAAAGAGTAGGGTGGCCTGGTTGCAACTTTCAGGTATGTGAAGGGAGCCTACAAGATGAAGAGAGACTGTTTACAGTAGCATGTAGTCACAGGACAAAGGGAATAAGCTTCAAATTGAAAGAGAGTAGGTTTAGGTTAGATAGCAGATTTTTAATTAGATAAAGTTCTTTGCACTGAGGGAGGTGAAGGACAGACACAGTTTGCCCAAAGAAGCTATGGATGCTCTGTTCCTGGAAGTGTTCGAAGCCAGGCTGGATGGAGCTCTGAGCAAGCTGGGCTAGTGAAAGGTGTCCATGCCAACAGCAAGGAGTTGGAAGTAGATGATACCAAAGTAGTGACAAATTCTGTTTTCCAAAGGCAAAGAAAAGGGAAGTGTAATAAATGTCTTTTTTTTTTTTTTTCTCAGAAACTCTTTTGCTCGATCCTCTCCAGTTTTTCTTGAACATTCATTTATGACTTGGTCAAACACTGAGTGAGTTTGTTAAGCTTTACTCATCTGATCACAAAGAAAACTACAGACATTGAAAAATACTTTGATATATATCTAAGTTCAATAAACTTTAGGTCTAAATAAAAACATGCAACTACACCTCATCAAAACCCTCTCCTTCATTTTTCTGTAACTTTTCTATTATGTTTTAGGGAGGAAAAAAATGCCACAAGCTGCCATTTCCAAGGATAAAAAGGCAATCTGGTTTAAATATTCAATAAATTAGCAACAAAGTCTCAAATAAAATAAAGAATTTCTACTAGCTCCTATCTCCAGACAGTGCATCTACCAGCTGATTCTGTTTTGTTTAGAAGAAAGAAAGCTTTTTATGTTATAGCCAATTCTAATTAAAGTTTGAAAAATTAACTTTAATACATAAACTGGGAAGCTGATAAAGATAATTGGTACTTTAGTCCCATGTGATCACAGTTCCAATCATATACAGCTGATTTGTTCTCTTGATTTGCACTCTGCTTCACTAGTCCTCTCAGCATGTCCTACCGTGCACAGAGAAGACCAGCACAGGGTCCTGGATTCTAAGCTAAAATCAAAATTTAATAACAAACATTTAAACACAACATATTAATATTAATATGTTACCTTACCTTTATGTAACTTATGTCCCTACTTCACAGCTCTCTAAACTTTCTTAATCCTCTCCTTCACACATCAATCTGTTTGTCATGTAGACGCTCTAGGACAAAAGCTCTACAATTTTAGTACATCTTTCTTCAGAACTGAGTGAATTAGGTTGGGCAATAAATGTCATATGAAAACAAAATGAGTTCTACAAAGTGGCAGGATAACAGTCCTAGACTTACAGCCCACTTTGTGCAAGCCATCATCTTATAAAACCTTATTACTGCTGCTCACTGGTCAAGGAATTTAAATAACATGTATTAACACAACCTCAGTCAGTTTCTTCTTAGGCATGTAGGAACATATTTTAAACTCTGTGGATTGAAGCTGCAGATCATCCACCACATTGCTCTTTGAAGAGCTGGCTGCATCGTCAGACAACAGTACAATGAGGCAACAAAAGATGAAGCTTTGTGGGGATCCACAAAGGAAGCTACTGCAAACAACAAAAGGAGTTCATTTAGCTACTGATTGATCCCCCTTTGCTACCTGCAATTCTTTCATCTCCTTACCAGCTTACTCCAGTTAAAATGCTGCTTATTTTATGCTTTTGAGCACATTATCAGGAGGGTAAGGAAAGGACAACATTGGGAAATTACAAGATCTTTGTTTTGCATGGCAGAATTGTGACAGCATGAATTTGCATATTGCTCACTTTTTTGCAGAGAAATTTAATTTCTCTGCAGAGGTTTGTATGCCTTAGGAATTCAAAGACTGAATTTGTTTGGCTTTGTGCAACACTCACCATCTGGCTTCTTGTGTCCCTTTCACAGAAAAGTTTACTTTCCTGTCAATTCTGTGTATTTGAGATGGTTTTAATCTTTCTTTTGAGATCCTAGAAATGGCTCCACAGAGTCTGGCATGTAGCAGCATTTAGAGAACTTTGCTGAGTGAAAATTAGTCATTTATTGTGCTGTGTGCCAGGTGTACTTTTGCCTGTTGGGTCTGTTTTTCTCACTGCAGAGAGGCCGTTAAATAAAAGAACACAAGCATGAAAAAACCCTCTATTCACACAATCTGGGCTGTGTATGGATGCCACTGGCATCTCACTTTTTACTTGGTATTAAAAAAATAAGGTGTCTTCAAAACATAGAGTTGCTAAGGTGTCATTGGCTTTTTGGCTAGTATATCCACAAATATACAAAAAAAAACCCTGAATTTAAATGATGGCAACTACTTATCCAGCTTGGAGTCCATCCCATCAGAGTGGGAAATACTTTACCCACATATGACTTTTCATCCACAAGAAAATCCACAGTTTCCACCCAAAGGGGGTAATTTTCTGTTCTCCTTTTTAAAGCCAATCTCTCTTCCTACTTTCTCAATCTTTCCTTGAACACCCTTCCCCATTGCCTATCTTACTCTATGCTTTCATCCAAGTCCACTCAGAAATGGGAAATTTTCCTTTTATTTCACTGCAAAAATAAAAGAAGAAAAGGAAGAAAGAAGATGAAAAATAAAAAAAAAAAAAAGAGAAGATTGTTAGAATTGCAACTATCTTAGGACAATTAAGAGGTAGAGAAGTCAGTGTTCCAAGCCTACTCACAAGGAAAGGAATGTGCAATACTGCCAGATGGAGCAGTGTCCATATCCATGTGTTACATCCAGCAGATGCAGGTCTCAGCTTTCCTCCACTGCCTTGAAAATTATCCTTTGTCTTCCACTGAAAAATGGAAGACATTTTATGTGGGGAAAAACCCCCACAAAACACACGCAAACACACGAAATTGAATAAACAAAAAAAAAAAAGTAGCACAGAAATCCTGTAGAATGCTGACACTACCCGCAATTTTTAGAGTATATTGCTCTGTAACACCGGAGAGGCATTACAATTACATGCAGAGAGCTCTCCATTGTATAGAAGAGAGTGGCAGGAGATGACAAAGCCCTGGCAGAGCCGTGTCTCTTACAGAAATCTCTAAACAAGCTATCTAACTAACCTGGCAAAGAATAGTTTTCTGCTTGGACAGTGTAAGTTGTTGTTTCCTTTAGATTTCAGACTTAGGTTTATATACCTGCTCTATGTGACAGTGGTCACAGGGGTTTTCAGATGAAGGGAGAGACGAGAATGTTGACTCCATGATCAGAAGGCTTGATTTATCATTTTATGATATATATATTACATTATAACTACACTAAAAAGAAATAGAATGAAACATTTCCTCAGAAGGCTAAACTAAGAATTGAAAAGAAAAGAATGATAACAAAAGGCAGCTTTCTCGGACTCTGTCTGAGATAGCTTGGTCCTTGATTGGCCATTAGTTATAAACATCCAAGATGGCCCAATCACAGACAAAACCTGATGCGTTCCACAGCAGCAGATAACCATTGTTTACATCTTGTTTCTGAGGCCTCAGCTTCTCAGAAGGGAAAATTCTAAAGAAAAGGTTTTTTCACAAAAGATGTCTGCAACACTTCTCTATAAATAATACTTACACTGTCTTTATTAGACTGAGGGAAATCTGGCTCTGAACTTCTGTGTGTTCATTTCTTTATTCCACTTCAGCATTTTGAAAATACACTGTCCCTGGATTTGTCTGGCAGTAAATAATCCAGAGAATCCAGGCAGTAAAATAATTCAAGTGCTGTACCCCTGAGTTGAAGATAACATGCTTCAATAGACACCTCTGTTCCTGTACCCCACATTAAACCCTTCTGGGGGCTGAGATGGGGGTCTGTGGGCACCTGGACCTCAGACAGCTATTCTGAGTAATAAATTTCTGTATTTTGTCATGGACTAGGTAGGAAGGAAGGAAGTGGCGGAAGGAAGGAAGTGGCGGAAGGAAGTGGCGGAAGGAAGGAAGTGGCGGAAGGAAGGAAGTGGCGGAAGGAAGGAAGTGGCGGAAGGAAGTGGCGGAAGGAAGGAAGTGGCGGAAGGAAGGAAGTGGCGGAAGGAAGTGGCGGAAGTGGAGGAAGTGGCGGAAGTGGCGGAAGTGGCAGAAGTGGCGGAAGGAAGTGGCGGAAGGAAGTGGCAGAAGGAAGGAAGTGGCGGAAGGAAGGAAGTGGCGGAAGGAAGTGGCGGAAGGAAGGAAGTGGCGGAAGGAAGGAAGGAAGTGGCGGAAGGAAGGAAGTGGTGGAAGGAAGGAAGTGGCGGAAGGAAGGAAGGAAGTGGCGGAAGGAAGTGGCGGAAGGAAGTGGCGGAAGGAAGGAAGTGGCGGAAGGAAGTGGCGGAAGGAAGTGGCGGAAGGAAGGAAGGAAGTGGCGGAAGGAAGTGGCGGAAGGAAGTGGCGGAAGGAAGTGGCGGAAGGAAGGAAGTGGCGGAAGGAAGGAAGTGGCGGAAGGAAGGAAGTGGCGGAAGGAAGGAAGGAAGTGGCGGAAGGAAGTGGCGGAAGGAAGTGGCGGAAGGAAGTGGCGGAAGGAAGTGGCGGAAGGAAGGAAGTGGCGGAAGGAAGGAAGGAAGGAAGTGGCGGAAGGAAGTGGCGGAAGGAAGGAAGTGGCGGAAGGAAGTGGCGGAAGGAAGTGGCGGAAGGAAGTGGCGGAAGGAAGTGGCGGAAGGAAGTGGCGGAAGTGGCGGAAGTGGCGGAAGTGGCGGAAGTGGCGGAAGTGGCGGAAGGAAGGAAGGAAGGAAGGAAGGAAGAAGGAAGGAAGGAAGGAAGGAAGGAAGGAAGGAAGGAAGGAAGGAAGAAGGAAGGAAGGAAGGAAGGAAGGAAGTGGCGGAAGGAAGGAAGGAAGTGGCGGAAGGAAGTGGCGGAAGGAAGTGGCGGAAGTGGCGGAAGGAAGTGGCGAAGGAAGTGGCGGAAGGAAGTGGCGGAAGGAAGGAAGTGGCGGAAGGAAGGAAGTGGCGGAAGGAAGGAAGGAAGTGGCGGAAGGAAGGAAGGAAGTGGCGGAAGGAAGTGGCGGAAGGAAGTGGCGGAAGGAAGTGGCGGAAGGAAGGAAGTGGCGGAAGGAAGTGGCGGAAGGAAGGAAGGAAGTGGCGGAAGGAAGGAAGGAAGTGGCGGAAGGAAGGAAGGAAGTGGCGGAAGGAAGGAAGGAAGGAAGGAAGGAAGGAAGGAAGGAAGGAAGGAAGGAAGGAAGGAAGAAGGAAGGAAGGAAGGAAGGAAGGAAGGAAGGAAGGAAGGAAGGAAGGAAGGAAGGAAGGAAGGAAGGAAGGAAGGAAGGAAGGAAGGAAGGAAGGAAGGAAGGAAGGAAGGAAGGAAGGAAGGAAGGAAGGAAGGAAGGAAGGAAGGAAGGAAGTGGCGGAAGGAAGGAAGGAAGTGGCGGAAGGAAGTGGCGGAAGGAAGTGGCGGAAGTGGCGGAAGGAAGTGGCGGAAGGAAGTGGCGGAAGGAAGTGGCGGAAGGAAGGAAGTGGCGGAAGGAAGGAAGTGGCGGAAGGAAGGAAGGAAGTGGCGGAAGGAAGGAAGGAAGTGGCGGAAGGAAGTGGCGGAAGGAAGTGGCGGAAGGAAGTGGCGGAAGGAAGGAAGTGGCGGAAGGAAGTGGCGGAAGGAAGTGGCGGAAGGAAGTGGCGGAAGGAAGTGGCGGAAGGAAGTGGCGGAAGGAAGTGGCGGAAGGAAGTGGCGGAAGGAAGGAAGGAAGGAAGGAAGGAAGGAAGGAAGGAAGGAAGGAAGGAAGGAAGGAAGGAAGGAAGGAAGGAAGGAAGGAAGGAAGGAAGGAAGGAAGGAAGGAAGGAAGGAAGGAAGGAAGGAAGGAAGGAAGGAAGGAAGGAAGGAAGGTCTGTTTTTATGAAAATGTACATTCCATACTCTTTTAGAGAATATAAATTGCAATGCCATAATAATCCCCCTCCTTACTTTTTTCTTAGGAATAGTTGCCTAGTCTCTGTCATTCTATTTTTCAGTTAACTAGTTAAGAGGAGTACAATTTGTCCTATTTATATTGCTTAATCCTGAAAAAGAAAGAAATGGAAGAATAATTTCCAGTGTATATGGTGAGAAAACTTGTGTGAGAAACTGTCATTTTATGTTTATGCTTTTTTATTCAGATGTATGTTTCTTCCCTCCTGACACAGGATGCTATTGATGTTGCATGTGATTCACAACATCTGAAAGGTTCTGCAGGGTTTAAATGTTCTTATCAATATATGGTTTTATCTCGAATCCTTGGAGTTTTTACTACCTCCAGAATAATATTTAACAAGTAAACGCACATGTTATCATTTAAATCACAGCAATATCAATGAACAAAGGGATATACCACTTCTGCAGTGAGGAAGAGCTAAAAACATTTCAATAAAGTAAAATACTTCTTTTTGTTCAAACCAGAAAAAGCCTTACAATAAAGACATTGAAGAAAATAAAATATTTCTGGCACACAGCTTTCAATACAGAGAGCCTGTGGGTTACTTTTCCTTGCATTTTCTATACTGTTCAGACTGTATGTGCTGGAACACAGACTTTTCAGCGACCACCTCTCTTTGGATGTAATGTGTAGCAGTGAGAATTCTCATGCTATTCTCACTTTTCCCCCTCCTGCCCTGGAAGATATTTCTTTCTCTCAAAGTATCATTAGTAGCAAGGATAATCTTCTGTTAAGCAGCCTCTGGGAATTAGGTGATACTGATAAGGATGGGGAGACATAAAGAACTGTTTGTCTTCCATACTCACTTTGATCTAGGCTGATTCCCCTTAGGAAATGAAGGCTATTGGACCATCTAATTGGAAAGTCTTTCCAAATATAAAATAGTATAATTCAGTTTAATATACTAGTAGTGACTGGCAGCAAGTGAAATTAAGTTCTACCCAATTGGCAGTCTGTGCTTCCCCCATGAGCACCTCAATACAGAGGAACACTTTTCTGGCTGCTTTGACAACATCTGCGCCATGAGATAGGATTCAAGAGGTCTTGCACCAATTGAAAATCCTTGGACCTATAACTCAGGGCCCATTCCCTGCAGGAAGTAAGAAAAAACTGTTCCAAAGAACAGGCAAGACATATTAAACAACACTTCATGAAACTAAAGTCTTTTGACTTTGTTGTTCACATTTACAAGCTGAAGTCTACTGAAAGTAAACAGCAAAACCAAATAGCACTGAAAATTAACTTATATTCATTGCAAAGAACAGAAGTAGCTTAATCTGTGTGGCATGAAAGTTGCATGGGAAAACTCCTCATCCATTCCCAGTAAAGGAATGGGTGAGTTTGATCAATTTATTAATTTTCCTTGAATCATTTTTAAAAGTGCTGTAAAACCCTCACCAAGTCAATATCATTGGTTAACTATGTCTATGCAGACTTTAGGAGTGAAAATTATTCCAACATCAATCTCTTTTTCTACTTTCTTGCTGCAAAACACAACAATAAATTGCAGACAGCTCACTGCAATGCTAAGATGTAATGCTGTAAAACCTTCAATAAAGCTTCAGCACCAAATTTAGCTCCTGTGGTAGCCTGCATCACAAGGTCCTTCTGCAACGGCAAGAGATGGCTTAGCTGAACAGTAGCAGCAAATCAATTAAAAGTTGCAATAAATAGCACAGTCCTTTGAAAGCTTTCACAGTGCAGACATGGTTATGCTCAATGTTAAATTAAGAAATGAGATATAAATAAATTACAACTGCATTTACAATGCTTCAAGCTTTGCTTAATGAAAAAACATTGTCTAGAAAGTTCCAGCACACTGCAATTGAAACCCTTTTTTGTGTAGGTCCATGTAACACCAAGACCAGAAGAGCCTCAAAACTGACTAGAGGCTTTGTGTACAGGATATAGTCAACCTAAATACACACATACCCTTCTTAGGTGGTTTTTCTGTGGCAGGAAATTAGGTTGGAGGCTTACCTATTTTAGACTAGCAGCTTCTCTTCAAATCCTATACCAACTACCAAGGATATCTCCAGGGCCACCATGTTGAACATTATGTCACTTTAAAAGGATTTTAATGTGGAAGCTGACTTGTTATAATTGAGATGTCATAGCTGAGCTTCTAAAAGCCCCTTTCATCTAATGCATATGTGTTAAAATTACACTCTGGCATTAAAAAGCAGAAAATTAAAAGTAGCAAAATTGGTAGAAAAGCAATTTTGTGGTGGTATCCTAAGTCATTACCTTTTTTTTTATTTTGCAACAAACAGATCTGATATATTTCTGAAGATTTTTCTGACCAAAACTTTATGCAACAGTGGCACACTGTTGTAAGGGCATAAGCTTTCTTATCCTAGGAAAATATGTTAGGCATGCTCAACTCATGCCACTGTTCCCCTGGTACCCATACACATCCATACACATCCTCTTCCTCAAAATGGTAGGAATTGTGCCCGTTGTTCTCTTTTTTGTTTCTCAGACCCACATTTGGCACCATTTCTCCAGTAACAGACTGCCAGTTTCCCCTTCCCCTGTGAGCTTTGTCCCACAGGTTTCCCAAGCACCTAAAAGGCTCCCACAAAGATTCCAAATCACTCCTCACTTCAAGGCCAACAAAGGCCTCAAAATGAACCACAGGGAGAAGAAAAGGACATCAGCACAAGCAGCACTCGTAAGCCCCCAAATGCCAAAATATTTTACAGCCAACGAAATTGTGTCTGCCTTTACATAAAGGCATTCCACAAACAAAAAAGGGATGAACAGGTTGCAGTCTGCTTTTAATTTCATTTCTTTAGAAACAGACACCAAAGCCTTATAAAATAGTAATTGAGCAAAAGTTATTAAATGCTTCAGCTGAGAACATGAGTAGCCCTGTATCCTGTGCACAATTTAGTATAAAAGACACCCAAATTACATCAAACCCTATGTATTCCATGCAGTCATATAATTTCTATACATAATGATTAAATTCATCATGTTAATATGTTGTAATTCGCATTTTATCTAAATTGTACTATGAAAGCCACACTTCTGAGCCTCAGTGCAAAATTATACAAGTAAATTTTTCTTTTTTGCATTTCATTCTGGAAATAAATTGATATTCTACAATTAGGTGGCATAATGCAACAGACATTTTCACATCTTTCAAGCCTCATATAGTTTAAAGAGATTAGAGTTCTAGAGATAAACCTCTCATAGGCAGTCACAATTACTAGATTATCATGTTATAGGACCCTCAAATTCATAACTACCACAAACACACTTTGAAACAAAAGCAATGCCTTCCTCTTTCCTTTACAACATCTAAAGTGATGCTTCAAAATAATTTTGCTTTTTCCAAAAAGAAATCAAATAAATAAGTAGAAATGTGTAGGTCTTTCACTCATATCAGGATTGAATTAGTGAATTTGATGAATTGTTGTGCCAGAACCTTTCACCCCCTTACCCAGCAAAATCATATCTCTCCACCACATATTGCTAAAATCAGACCAGAATGGTTTGTGATGTGATGATTTATCTCGGCTGAGAATCTCTTTAGCCAATAATACACATACTGACTTGAACAGTGAGAAAAGAAAACCTAAAATTAGTGACTACAGACACAACCATTTTTACAACTACAGAAGACCACTATGATTTTCCTGAAATCAGAAATCTTTAATAAACTCTGAGTGTGTATAGAGCTCTCCCAATGAGAAAGATGTTCACATTGGGTTACTTCCCTGGGGTTGAGAAAAATAAAGGAGATTGTCTGCACACCACTATCATTCATTCATGACATTGACTCCTAATCTATACTATTTCTTTGCTAGCTGTAACATAAGGTAAATCTATAATTCTGCATTGTAACTTTATCTACAAGTAGTGCTTATTTTTGTTTTATTCCTGTGTAGTAAGTAAGTCTGTTTAAGACTTATGTCTGTTTTTTTTAGTCTATTCAATAAATAATTAATGTTGTAATAGGCCTCATCAGTCATTATTAAGAACTTGCAAGTAAGAGTGGTTTTGGAGTGCTGGCCACCTCAATAAAGCTTCTGTCTACTGCCAGAGGCCTGGGCAGAGGCAAGGATTTGTCCAAGCTCCCCCTCTCCATTCAAAAGAATTGTCACAATTCAGATATAAGTGCAGAAAATATCTTTAGTGAACAGTATGAGGAGTTGTGGAGTTTCCAGCTTCCCACTTCTTGTTCTGAAACTCCAGAGTCAGCAGAAAATTTCATGCTAAAAATCACATTTGATTTTTATAGACAAAGGAGGAGATAGCACAAATGCTATTAGACAAGGTTACTCTTCATCCGCACTTCCTAAAAATTCCCTGATAAATTATATTTTTCATATTATCCTAAAAAGTCAAGAGCTCAACTCCTTTTGTAGGCATGTCAATCCAGACAAGCATACTATTTGAAGTCTTAAACATATGCCTGTTATCATCATCCCACATCTCTAAAACATGATGTCTATTTTGGTACACTAACAGTTTTAGGACTGCAAGAAATGTGTGATGACTTTGTGATAATATGTCTTGTTTACAACTCTACATATTTTGAGTCATTTACCTAAGGATCACACAGTCCACTTATCAAGAGTTTACTCCCAAAATATCCAGGGGACTTCAAATCCTGACAGCCTCTATTCTTCCCACAACAGACAATTTTATGAACATCTGCATTGAAGACAAATATTCGACCATGTATCTATAGACACATAACTGGCAATTCCTCCTTTCCTTTGTTTACTTTGATCATCACCATGGCCCACCCAGCATTAATTTGATCTTCTTGAAAATAGTACCTCAGAAAAAAGGCTCCTAGAATCCACCTATACATTCTGGAGTGTGTCTGCTTTTACTTCTGTTTTTCCTCTTGTCAGCTGCTCAGTGCAGTAGTATTTTACTACCTGTTGCTACTCTCAGCAATGCTCAAAACTCATAAGCACCAATTCTGCAGGAAGTAAAGCTACTTTAGGCACCTTATCCCATCTGTATTCTACAAACAGCCAAAATTTCAGACTTATTTGATGGCCTAGAGGTGGAATTTCTAATTATGATCTCCTTCATTAACCCAATTGAGATTTGGAGATTAGGTGTTGCAAAATTCAGCTTTTGTAGGGAAACTTGACTGCATCTGTCACACACCAACTGCATGGCACAGCAGCACAGCACGTGCACAACTGTTCAGACTTGTCAAAGGTGTGTGCTTTGCTCCCCCAAGAAAGATTTGAGCTGGAATCCAGTGCTCTTCCTCAATCCAAGATTTCCTGAACTCCTGGGATTTGCTGTCAAAGATAACAAGTCTGAAAACAAGAAAAAAAAGGGGAAGTACACATCTGCTTTTAGAAAAAAAATCACACCAGGGAACTTAAATATTCGTTCTAATAGTAATATTACTTATTACTAATGTGTGATTACTAATTGCACATTAGTAATAAGTACCACTGTACAGGTATTGAACCACATAAAGAACGGGTATTCAGAGCACTTCTTTTCTGACTCTTCTGATGGAGATCAATGCAATACACACACAGCGCAGAAGTTTAATCGCATCCTCCATTCTGAGAGGTAAATGGTTAGGAGCAAATAATTTCTTCATTGACTGCGTCTTGTCTTCACCTTTTCATTTATTAAAAAACAAGGTTAGCTGCATGTTCCAGCCCCAGAGAAAATTATGCTGCCAAAAAGATATAAAAACTGTCTATAAACAGCCTAAATCTTAGACTTCTTGGGCATTCTGCTCAAGCCAAAAGAAACAAGCAAAATACACTAAACTGCATTATCTGCTGCTTGGCATGTACAGTGATGAAATATTATTCCTTCAGAACCCAATTTCTCGGGTCAGCTTTATCTAACTCTCCTATTATTTGCTTATACACTGGGTTCTATGTGCAGTGCTTGAGAATGAGAATGACTACATTAAAATGATTTAATGTACAAGCATTATTAACAGTATCTGAAGGAAGTTCGGTTTGCTTTAAAAGACCAGTTAAGTGTGTGTTAAACTCTTTGGGGAATTTTGATCTTAACCCAGCAAAGCATCTTAAGATGTTTAGGTCTCTCATATGCTTGAAAACAAAGGTTTGCAAAGATGTTTTGCCTGGCTGGAGCTTGTAATAGCGCCACATATGCTTATAATTATTAATCTGTGGATATTTTTCATTATTGGACTTTTGTAAAAGCTGCAGGAGGTTTTTTAGACTTGTCATAGTCAGTAATCAAAAAGTAAGGCAGCCCTTACTAGTGATATTCAAGACTGTTTGGGTCTGGTAACAGCAGATGTAAAATGTTGGTTCAGCAGAATAACATAAAAGTCCTAGTGTTGTCCAGAATATCCAACTACAGAAGGAGAGCCTCCTGGGTAAGGAACTTGGTGCAGAATTAAAACTTCCAGGGCATTCACTTAGTGGCTGGTGGTCACTGGAGGGACTTATTCCATAACATTTTCTGCAAGTTTAACTCGTAGTGCTGCTTACAGCTGTCCTAAAACAGAACCCAGACAGAATCACAGAATTGTTACACTTGGAAAATACGTCTGAGATCATGAAGTGCAACCATTAAACCAGCACTGCCAAGTGCACTCCTAAACCATAGTTTTAGTGACCCTAAGGGCCACATCCACACATTTTTTGAATGCTTCCAGGGCCAATGATTCAAAAACTTCCCTACAGGACAAGTAGCACAGGGTCCTGTTTCTCTCAATGAGAGGGAGATGTCTGGGACAGACAGAGATTGTATCATTCCACCTATCCAAAACAAATTTTTACTTTTCTTATTTCTTAAATATTTCAATTAAATAAGTCTTAAGCTGATGGCTTTTTCTTTGAAAGCAAGACTAATATGTCTCAAATCACCATGTTCAGAGAAGAAGAAATTCACAGTGCCTGTAAATGTACATTCTGCATCTGGAACTGGAACTGAAACGCCTGAAGGAACACCTGTCCTCCACTTAAGCTGAGGCAGGATACAGAGAAATGGGAAGCAAAGATCTGGGAAAAACTTTACAAATTAAGAGCATGCCCAGGAGTCCCCAGAATTCCTAAATACCACTTGCTGGCATCTAGGCCACCACACCTTTGCTGCAAGAGGGAGCTGAACCTGGTAAAACCAGTGACATTGTGCCTGTCACTGCCACAGTATTTCTTCCAGATACACAGAAGTCACCCATTTGCAGTCCTGAGGAGCGTCCCCCTTCTGAACCCCTGCAAGACCTCAAGAAAAACCTTGAGGTGGTACTGGGACCCGTCATGTGAAAACCAAAAAGGCGAGACAGTGATGCTGTGATCATAGTAAAATCAGAGGGGAAAGGTGACCCCATGGCCAGGACAGGGGCATCCAGTCTTCTGGAGGTTTTTGTGTATGCTAAGTTTCTTCCACTATGTGATCACAGTGTCATTTATATATTCTGTTTACTAAAATTTAGGAGACAAAATGGAAAGAAGTCTTATTTCATACCTCCAAAGAGGAGCTCCTATAAGCTAACATCCTTACATAAGACTGTACAAAACCACATTTCCTCCAAAATTATCACATTTGACAAATTATATTGTTTCATTACCTGTAGGGCAACCTTAGTGAAGTCAGTGTAAATCAGGCTTTCCACTCTTGGGTTTACCTGTAACACTCTACTCCCAGCTCAGGAACTCTGATCCTCTACAAATACCACAGAAGAAAACACACCAGTTCCAACAATTCAACATATCCCAAGAAAATATTTTGTTGGCCTACAACTTTGATTTCAGGACATTACTTATAACAACTTACAATGAGTGACTAAAGGATAGAAAATAATGAACATGTCTACATTCACCTTACACATCTAAGCAAAAATAGTGTCTTTCTGGCCACAATATGCAGGGGATGTCCAAATGCAGTAAAAGGGGGTAGTGTCATTCTATACCTCACTCCCCAAAGTTCACTGAAAACCAGAGAGAAGTGCTGAGGTGATGATTTCCCCCTGGGGAATACAGGCATCTATCAGGTCTGTGGAGCTTGCTTATCACAAGCACAAAAAAAAGCCATTCCATTTGTAGAGCCAAGACAGAAGTGCCAGGGTGGGATGGTGGGCATGTTCCAGAGCAGTATGTTAATTTTCAAGTGTTCTATCTTATGTAAGCACTCACAAATCCAAGACAAGAATCATAATAAACATTCTCTGAATGAAAAACTCAACCATTAAAAACTTTGGATACATGGGAAAAATCAATTTGGTACGCAAAGAACTTAAGTTACGTGGTCACACAAACACCTCCAAGGATTTGTTTAACCTTTTAGTTCTCATAGACCTTTTAGCAGAGGTCCAGTCTCACATTAATATTAAATCTAACGACTTGCTAGAGGTTGTTTTAAATGCTGTTTTAGAAACAGCTTCTAATGTCAACCAGGTAAAGCTGTCCAGCTCTCTAAAAGAAAAGGCATCACAAAAAATCAGTCAGTTCTGATCTCTCTCTTATTGACATGCAGAGAAAGAAACACTTACTTATAATAATAGGACTTCCTTTCATGCAGAGATAGTGGAAGCTTTCAAAGGATAAATAATTCATAGTTTCCAGCTCTGAGAATAAATTTGTTCTTTTCCTCTTTTACTTACCTTTAAGATACAACATATTTAGAAAGCAGGGAGAAGGAGACTTCTCTTTTCTTCTAAGCATATAAACATGCACACTGTTTCATTCCCCCACTGCAACAAAACCATAAGATCAATAGGACTGAAGGACTGAAAATATTTTCCCACCAGGCAGAGACTCTGCCATCTAAATAGTTTCTCAAAAGATAGAGCCTCACTAGCAACAAACCACAAAGAAACAGCCAATGCACAGCTAGGGACCAGGCTCAGAATAATCTCACATGGAGACAACTCCACAGTAAGGCAGCAAATTATTTAAGCTTGATCATATCAGTGACTAGTGAACGATGGTTCTGACTCCATTCTTTTAGGTTTTATCTAAACTCCAAGGGAATATGGGAATGTTGTTGTACTTATTGTGCAGTTTCAGCAAACAAAGAGGGAAAAAAGCAACCCTACACCAGGATGAATTAAAAAACCTGCAGCATATTCTATCTGGTAAGCTGGGCTGGATTTATATAAGCCTAAAGAACCAAAAAAACCTCAACAGAGCAATTAGGTTTTTTCACAGTAATCAGTAACACCATCAGGCTAAGCTTTTGTACCCAAATCTCAGAGGGGCTATTCTCATGCCCCTCTGGAAGTTTCTCAGTTCTCAGCCCAAATGTATCTGGCAAAGGATTAAAAAATCAGCTTGGAGAAGATTCTCATGGCTCCTGTCTGTAGTGCAGTGGGAATCACCTTGTCTTAGGTTTATTCATAATCAAATAGAGTAGATGCAAACACCTAAAAGCTGTCATCTAGTCAGTTCAAGGCCAAATCCATCTCAGAAAAGCATTTTGGAAGGCGGCAATCCCTGGGGATAGTCTGTATCAGGAGCAACAGAACAAGTATTTCCATCCTAATATTAGGATTACTCCCTAATAGACATTTGCTAATCTTTGTCTGGCCCCAGTTTACACTTAGCAAAGAATGGAGCTCTCAGTACTTATTTTTGAGCTCCCCCAGCTTTCTGCAGAAGCATCACTGCCAGCAGCCACAGGACACCAAACGTAGACACCGTGCTCTGGATGACAGAGTACTGTTTTCCAATGACAATTTTAAACAGTGTATCCCTCTCCAGGAGGCTCAAAGTACATTAAAATGAATTATTTGCTGACCAAAGAGAGAATAACACCATTTCAAACTTATAGATACCTAACGTTGGGGAGAGTGGAGGATAGAATCACTATGTAAGTGCTAAGTCAGTCATTTATACCTCAGCACTGTGGATTAATTATTTCCAGAAATACCGACAAGAGAAGTCATAAATAAGAATTCACTACCAGACTTTTTTTAAAATTACTAATATTGTCAGCACTACTAATCCAGTTAAGAATCTACTAAAATGATTAAAGAAAAGCCATATAAGGTTTCACAAATACACTTATGGCTCAATTTTACACTTGAAGCCAAACTCCATTGAATAGTGTGCTGATAACCATGACACTGCAGTATCTAGAAACAAGTTGTTATGAAAGAGGAAAAATACACAAAAAACTATACAAAAACAAAATCAAACTGTTTATTGCAAATATTTTGCATGGCAACTGCTATCATCTTGGTGAGAGGTGGTGAAATTTGAAGAAAAGGAGGAGAGATCATTTACAGTGACAACACTTACTGCTGTGGACATAATTTTCTCTATAATTTTCTGGGAGCAGAGTCAGAGCCATTACTGAAATGGTATCAAAAATGAATTTAATGTTTCTCCTCGAAGCAAGTGCAGTTTCCATAATACAGAGGGTTTGCAAGTTTTCAGGACTCATTTTCACCATTGTTGTGTGAAGTAGGTAGAAGAAGTGTCTCTGCTGGTTTTGCTCCCACCAGAGCAGCAAAGGTGAGGGAAGAACTCAGCAAGTGAGCCTTTTAGCTCAGCCCACCATAAATATCATTGATCTGGTAACATGTGGCATGTTGAAGTTTATGGCATTCAGCACCATACACTTCAATAACCCCTGTGCGTGGTAAATAGAGAAACACAAATTACCATGTTCCTTCCTTAATCTTCTCTTCATGCCCCGATCCAAGGAAACCTCACTATCACATGTAAGGCAAACTTATCTAGGAGAAAACATTTGGCCTATTTCAATGTCAGACATAAAGAAGTACTTGAAAGACTGCTGCAAACCATGCCAGGAGAGCAAGAACTGGTACAAACAATACTACTCCAGCACAGATTCTTCTGCCTCAGCATGGTCATATCACAAGAAGAAAAGAGGCTGTCAGGGACAGAAAGAAGCTGAGTACCCAGAGTCTGAGTGTTCCAAGGAGCAGGGGAAATAAGGAGTGTGGGCTCTGGTCCTGTAAACCAGCCATGCAGTTGGCAAAAATTTCATCTTTGCCAAGTCTGCAGTGCTAGGAGTAGAATGCAATGAGCACACAAACTGACTGTGTTAAAATTAGTTCAGGCCATTCTAACCCTACAATATCCATCAAAATTTAAGGGTACTCTCTGGCTAAACAACAGTGGGTCTTCAGTGTCCCACTGATACAGACAGCCTAAGCCCATTTTTTTTAATATTTATATACATATACTAGATATATGTGTGTGTATATATATATATATATATATATATACATCTACTAGATATATGTATATATATATATATCTACTATATATATATATATATATATATATATATATACACACTTCTTATCTAGTAGATGTTTTAAACCAATTTTGCACATGCATTTAATTAAAATTCAAAGGGATTGCTTCATAAAGAAATTCAATCCTGTTAGCTTTCCTACCAGAAACAAAGTAGCATAATTACCCTGAGTGCAGACTGCCCAGTGTGGTGCAGACCCTGCAGCCTTGGGCTTCCTTAGCAACCTTCCCACGGTTCTAACATAAGTACTGAAATACAAGGACACAGGAGAGCAAGTGAACTCTTGGGCTGAAACCAGAAATTTCTCCTTAAAACTCAGCCAAATGACCAAATGAGCCACACTGCTGCACACAGTGCTTTCACGCACATTTTTCTCCAGGCCAAGCCTTCTCTTCCCACTTCTGCTGGTGTAGCCCTCTTAGTCAGATAGATATATATATATATATACATATACACATACACATGCTTATATATATATATATATATATATATATATATATACACATGTATATATATATATACTTCAGCAAGGTCAGTGTCAAGAAAGCTGCCAGATACATGCTACAGGACAGACCTCAGCTAAGTTCATTCACTTTGGAGAAGGGTGTAAAACAGGAGGCCAGTAACACAGTTACACCATACCCTCACCATGTCAAAATGTGCCAGTATACGATGAACACTGTTACAGGTCTGACCTGAACAGAGAAGTGGAGCAATTAGTGAGAAATTCATTTCACCAGATGACTGGAAAGACCTCTCACTTCTCAAAACAAGCACACTTTTTAGGTCACTGATGCTCAGCTAATTAGAGCCATTTCCTGCTCTTCCAGAATTGTCCATATTAAAAGAAAGTGGTTAGAAAAAGAAGATTTCATGCATATATTAGTTTCAGTCTCTCACTGTAAATTCGTCACACATTTAAATGGTCCTCTAAAAACCTGGAAAGTGTGGAATACTGGTAATAAATCTGCAGAGGTCTGTCCTAGATACTCTACATGTCCTAACTCACTGTTTGCACACGGGCTTTGGCAGCTCCTGGTGCATTTCCCAAGAGTGGATGTCCAAGAACTCAGATAAGATCCCAGATAAATGGCCATGGTCATTTGTGCCATGAGTGTGACACATCCTACATTCACTGCAGGGTCAGGCTGCACCAAAAACTTCCACTTTCTATAGACTGAACTTTTCAGCTTCCTCCACAAGGGCAATGTGTGGTGCATTTGGCCCACTGACTCAGTGAGTTCTTTGCACATGAACCCAAGGTTTTGCCCACAATTTCTCAAAGGAAAATACACTTTCTGCATAACATATGGGTCTCAGCCCCTTGCCGTCTCTTAACTCCCAGCTCTCTCCAACTCAGGTCACACTGTGGACATAGCCATGTGTCATGGTTTGACACTGGCACAACGCCAGCAGCCCCATGAGAATACCCTCTCCCTGGCGTCTGCTGTGAGGTGAGACCTGGAATAAGCAAAGCAGGCTCCTACTTGGGGAAAGAAAAAACTTTATTAACGAAACTACAAAAACTAAACTACAAAGAAGGAAAAAAAACACACAAGGAAAATGAAAACGGTACAGTGTTGGGGTGAATTAAACAGGAAAGCCTTATAAATATGATTGCCTGGCAAAAGATTTTGAGAATATAGAAACTATAAGTGAGATTGAAAAGAAAGCAAGTTTTGAGATCCCTTAGTTACTGAACAACTGGAAAACAATGGTGTGGCCGGCTGAAGGTAATCCTCTTTTGATGAAACAAGACCCTCTGCAAGCAGGCAGGTCCAAGAGTCCAGCAGACCCTGCCAGCTTGGCAGAAGGGGTCCAAAGAGGAGTTTTTAGGGTTTAAAATGTGACACAGTATGGTAATGTAGTGATTCTTATAGGTTGCATGGAAATGCTATAGGATTTGTATATTGTACTGGATTGGTTAGTGAGAATCAGAATATTCAACACAGAAGATGATTTATTGTATTGTAACGGGAACTTCGACCACTCTCTCTGCTTTTCTTCCCTTCCCTTCTCTTCTCTTTGCTCTTTCCACTGCTTCTTCCACTTCTTCCCACACTCTTAGTTCTCACCCCTTTACTCTCTTACATTCTACCCCTCTCTTCTCTCGGGCCTGCTCCGAGCTGCGGCTGGCAGCTCCCAGCAGGGCCCTGCACCCAGGCCCTTTGCAATAAACCCCAAGTTCCACGACCTGGCTGCAGAGATCTCTTGTCTCCGTTCATCCCGACCGTGCAACCCCCGCACCCTTTTCGACAGAACAGAAACACTCCCCCTCCTCCTCCCCAGCAAATTCCCAATGCATTTACATTTCCCAAAATTATCAACACTCGGTCAGGCACCACCCTTTAGATAATCAAATCCTCAGTTCATCGAGAGTAGAAGGAGTCCTTCCTTGTGCCATGGCCTTCCTGTCACACATAGCACCGCCCGGAGATCTTTTGCCATTTTGACATCTTCCTTCCATGCCCGGTGCTCTCACCACCATGCATGGACCACGGGCTGCTTCGAGGGTGGTCTTTTTAAGGATGCATTGTCCCGTTCCAAACAAAGCACAGTCTCATCTCTGGGACGTCTGTCCCCCCCCAGTTCTTTTACACCCCCTGGCCTTGCTTCTCCCTGGAATTCAGTGTCTGTATCACAAAAAAAAGGTCCATGGCTATACAAAAAAGAGTCCAGTAAAAATGCCACTCTATCTTCTCCATTCCTCCAACATCTCTCTTTCACTTACCAGGCCCTCATCACTGGCCCATTTCTTCCTTCATCCTCTACTCTTATCTCTCTTCTAGGAAGGGTTAATGTTCTGCAAAGTTTTCATTATCCAAAAAAGGGTTAAAAGCTTGGGGTCTGACCACTCGGAGACTCCCACAGCGGCCAGCCACCTTCTCGCTGCCTCCCCCCCCACTTCTTCTCCTTTTGGGCTGTGCTGCCAGCATATGTTTTCAAGTTTCAAGGTAGCAGTCACAGGCACAGGCTGTACTCTCTCTCTCTCTCTCTCTCTCCTGGGGGGGGGGCTACCTCCTGGTGCTTCTCCCACCCTTCCATTCCAGGACCTCTTCACCTCCCACCTCTGTCCAAGCCCCAGGCCTACCTTACCCGGCCGCATGGCTGCCCCTCCCCCACCCAGCAGGAGCAGCTGGACAGGGCAGAGATCTGAACTCTTTCCCCACCGGAACCCAAGAGAGCTCCCAGGGGGAGAGCCCTGTTTTTAACTCCCCGTGTTCTCAGAGGCGGATCCAATGTCCCAGTGGCCAAACCAGGTGCTAGTATTAAAATCCGAACACTTATTGGCCTGACCACAGCATATCCCAGAAATCATATTTCCTGTAAAACCACCACACCATGGTCATTGATGGACATAGCCATGTTTTTACCATCCCTGAAAGGATGCTCTCATTGGATAAAAGAATGGTTTGGTTTGCAAAGCACCTTAAACATCTAGTTCCAAGGCCCTTACATGGGTAAGGACAATTTCCACGAGACAATGGTTGCTAAAAGCCTTGTTTTCCTGTATTTGCATCTTGGTATCATAGCATGTCTTCAGTTCCAGCAGAAGAAAAGTCTTCATCCTTCTTTCTATCAAAAAAGTAAGACATCCTTGGTATATCAGATTCCATAGTCTCAGTCTCAAATTTTATAATGCTCTTGCCCTTGTATTTTGCTCAGGCTTTTCCCAGCAGTTCTTCTCTTTTTCTATTATCCGCTGATGACTCTTTCCAGCTTGACACTCTACTACTTTTTGAGGTCTTCCAATTTCTCTCCTGAACAGCTTTGGCCTCAGCCTCCAGCACAACTGTCAGAGCAAACTGGCTCCAACAGCACTGAATGTCTGGGTTCCAGCACTGTTTTCTTCTCAGATCCATCTTCACAGAGCAATCCTTCCAAGTTATTATCTCAAGTCTGAAGAAGAAGGTTCTATTCATGTCAGTTCCACCAACTTTGGTTAGTGTTTTACTCTGTAAAGGGACTCAGGGTGTAGAAGTCAATGGTGGTGAAACTGTAAACTGTGTGTCAACTTCTCTTTGCTGGCTTACCAGACAGTCCACATCTCACACAGATTCCTAAACTAGTGAGCATATTGTCTCTGATTAATACAACTACTCTGCCTTCCTCACTGATAAACTGAGATGTTTTTCCATGGAAGTGACTACTAGAACAAGTTTTAAGACAACAGGTGTCACTGCTCAGGATGAAAAAATAAATGCACATGAAAAAGAGATTTCTCTGCAGAGTTCTTGCAACTGGGACTCCCTAAGTTATTTACACACTTGGGGTTTTCTGGATGGGAGTTTGGGCTATATCCAAATCCACCTGAAGCCAGCCTGGTCTGCCAAAGACACTGTGCTGTTTTCAACTGGTAACTTAACTTTTCCAAGGTCAAATCAAGTCTGGAAAGCAGCTGATTCGTTGTGTGCTAGAGTAACTAAAGAGGAATCAAGGATGTTCTGAACGGCCTGGAGGGACTTGGAGCCTTTTCCCCACAACTACACTACATATAATTCTGAAAATATTTAGACCAAAAAAGTCTAGACCTTTCCTCAAAAACAACCTAAATGATACAATTATTATTTATCTTTGATTTAATCAACTGGACAATAAATAATAAGACTTTCAGCTAAGTTTGATACAATTATAGTGAATTATTTTTTCATTATTCTCAGATCTATTGTTCTTTTACTGTAAATTACCTGCTCTCAAGTTTCATTAAAAATTACTGGAACAGAACAGCAGAACTAAAATCTCTATACTCAGCTTTACTAGTTTTATAGAGCTCTTTTAAAGTTTGAATTTAGTTAGCTTGTACAAGCAGATCTAAAAATAAGCATGCTTCTGGATCTTTCTTCATGTTCAGGCCAATTCTTCAGCCTCGGTGAAAACCTTGGACGTATGAGAAACTTGCACTCAGCTCTCCCATATATCTTTTTTACAAGGATCTGTAATTAAAGAGGAAGGGAAATAGCTTTACATGCTTACCTTTGAAACAAGACATTGCAACATTTATGGGAGAACAGATAAATAAACATGGCTCCACGTAAAATTACAAACAAAGCAAGGATTATTTAATGTCTAGGGGTTATTTCAGTTTCTTTCTAAAAGAAGAATTTTGTATTGTGCTTGTGGCATGGATCGCTGCACGTGGCCATTAGGTGGTACCACAGGCTCCAGGCTGGCTTCCAAAATACACCTCATCTGGGTGAGAAGTGTGTGCTGATTTATCAGCTCTAAATCCAGCTGGAACGGAGGGAGCTTGGTTTTGATGATGTTCCCGCAAGCAGAAGGTGAGGGTCACTGGCTAACCACTGACATACTTGCAAAAAGTACTGTAATGACTTGTTGCACAACCCACAATACAGGTACCTCATTCACATCAAGCACAGGAACAGTAAAGGTGTGTCCTGCTGACACTCTGTCCTTCAAAGGAACAAATTCCTAAATGTTGTCTCTTCCTCCCAACTTGTTACTGCCTCACAGAATCCCCATTCCTGCCAGCATCAGGCTTTTAAACATATATCTGTGATCTAAGTTTTTATTCCCTCAGCTGAAGGCACAGATGGCAAAAGAGGCCTCAAAGATTAAATTTTCACCAGGTTCCAGGCAGAAGCAACAAGATTGTGAAGCCAAATTTCCCCAAGAATTGCAAAACTGGTAATTATAAAAGATGAGGATGAATCTTTTTCATGTTGTAATGTTTTAGTATAAAAATTATTTCAATGGAAACATTTTCACAAAGGTAGGGGACCAAAGGGAAGTGAACAAGGGAAAGGAGGGAGAGAATTGCATCAAAGAAATCAGATTATTTTTAAAAAGTCTGCTGATAGTTGCATTCTTTTAGATGTCTTCCATTCTTTTTTCAAAAACAGCCTTGAATCTGAATAAAACTTTTATGTCATATTTGGACCAGTCTCACTTAACACAAAGGAAAAAAAAGGTCTGAAAACAAGAGATACTGATCTATTTTGTGCATTCAAACACTGGGATAATAGGATGAAGATAACATGAGGATTGATGTATACTCAAAATAAATGTGTAATATCAACAGTGAATATAAACATATAAGATCCTTTACATTGCTTTGAGCCATGGTCAAATTCAGTCTTTCCAAGATGTAAATTTCTAATGCTGTGTACACAGATTTCCTCAAACCCCTGCAGTTTCCTGCATGCATCACAAGTACAACTGGTTAGTGGCAGCTTGTATAAATGCCTTCTTTCTAATATCTGACTGCAGATTTTGTAAATTGTATAAGCATTTCAAAAACAACAAAAGGAAGAGTGTTTCATTTTCTCTTAAACAAATATGTGCTTCCAAATGTGCAACAAATACATGAGAGGGACTTTGCATAGTGCACAGCACAAGACGCGTTGTATAAGAAGACACAACATTATAGCAATTACTGGAAAACAAACAAATTGCTTTTTATAATGAAAAACACAGACAGGCTTACTTTAACTGAAGCTGGAATTGCTTGTCCAAAACCTCCTAGTTTACAAACAATGCCACGCAATTGTAGCAGCGTGGACTTGACTGGTGTACAGGTTTCCAAACAAGCTGTTAATTTATTTTTGAGATTACTGCATTTTGATTATTAAGTCCCTTCCTACAAGACTCAATCAATATTCAAAGTCTAAACTTTAGGTCCCCTGTTGTTAATTATACAGGAAGATGAATCTTATAGGTTGGACTTACTTAAACCAGTTGTCCCATCTAGTAGATATTAGTTTGGAAAGGACAAATTAATTTCTCATATTTACTACAAAAACCACTGGGCTGATGTAACTGTTTCTTAATGAAAATAAATAATAAATATAACTGTACTCTCTTGATCTAGATAGGAAACTTTTATTTATTCAAAGTAAGGGAAGAGACAGAAGTAGAATTTCAGAGCTCTGGTCAATTTTCATATATGCCACATCAGGAAAACATACTAAAGAAGTTTTTCCTGACACTGATTAACTTGCCTTGCACTTGCTTAGTTAAATCCTAAACTCTTCTGGGTCCTTTTCCCAGTTTTTTCTAAGTAAAACTAATCAGACAACTCCAAATCAAAAAATAACTGATTAATCAATAGATATTTTCATGTGCACAGAAATAAAACAGTTGTTAGTTTTGAAAAAAGTAGTCATGGGAACAATTCAGAGAAATAGTGGTAAACAAGAAATTTTGCTCAGTCTCAAAAAATGCAGATATCATTCAGACACTAAGGTTATACACTTGCACTAAGTATATGTTAAGATAATCAGGCTATTTTTTCTAAAACAGGATAGCAAATTTGCTTTTTATTTTTTTGATTTAATTATTAATTATTACTTACAACCTGTATCACATTAGCCCCCTCTGTCTGCTCTTACACAGAACTGTTTAAATCAATTCAGAGGTGAAGATTTTCCTAAGAATCACATGAAAAATCTTCTCAATTTCACAAGAATTCACATTCCAAATTCTGATTTTCCACCAGCTTAATCTTAGGGCATTTTCTTTACAGAAGAAGGAAGCTCTTAAATCTCATATTCCACACTAGAAAAAAGCAAATCAGCTTTGCTTTTGTTCCATTTTCCTCAGAAAATGTGGTTCAAGTGTTGAATGCCTGCCTGAGCAGCTGCTTGCCACTTGCATGAGCACTGACTGCTCCAGTGTTCAAGGTGCTGAGCTGCAAGTAGGTAAGGAACCTGCCTTGGCTCACTGAAATTGTTCACCTTTACTGGCTTGTATATGTTGTGCAGCAAATTTGGGCTGCAGCAACAGGGCCCAGATCAAAAAAAATTCCAAGCAGCTGTAATTTGGCCAGAAGGAATATTGAAAGCAAGGAGCACTCCATACACCTGCAGTGGGATAGTCAGGAAGGAGAAAAGCCAGAGGTAGGTCAGGTGGGAAGAACAGCAGTAAATTAATAAAAGAAGCAAAGCAAACAGAACACAATGCTCTTCTGTAGGAAGGGAAGGGGAAGAAGTTGGTTTTGATTATGTAATAATGAATTTTTATGCACTCCAAGACAAACGTTCATGGTGAAACCTGTAAAGGACAATTCAGGCCTGCTGAAGAAGCATGAAGAGAAGTTCTGCCTTCTTGTCATCCTCAGAACAGCCACACTGGGCTCAGCCCCAATGGCCATTTACAGTAGAATCAGTAATAAGGTATAAATTGTCATCTTGTCACAATACTTTCAGCACCTCAATTAATGAAGGTGTAAACAACAGGAGGTCCCTAAATGATGCTAGTGACAGCATCTATGTTCTGCTTTTCAAAGAGGTGATGTTCATTACTGCTGTTGACGTGGGAGTCAACAGCAGTAATGGAGTTGGAAAACAGTGGGCACTCACAAACCTGAGAACAATTGAGCAAGAAGAGAAAGAGAAATCATTTGTGACTGCCTAAGTTTTATACTAGCTCTGTAATCTGCACAGAATAGGGCAACTTCAATGGTTCATATGTTGGTTCAATAATACAGAGAAAAATCTAAATTTTTTTATTCCCAAGTGCAGAAAAAATTAGAAACAGGGCTCTATTTCATGTAAACAAGATAATTTGCTCTTTCCCTTCTGTCCATGTATTTTATGCAGCAATGTACTCTATTACCACTTAAATAATAATCAAACATCACCAATTTCCCCTCACCCCAAGAAACAGAACCAGACAAGTCTGGTGACAAATTAGTTTGCATCATCTGGCCCTCTCCCTTTTGTTTTCTACCATTTCCATACTCTTTTTAGGCGTCCCCCAGCACTTCCATCGCACTGAGACCAGTTTGAAGCTACCGGTGGACTGTCCAGGCTGTAAATATTCCTTTGACAATAATACCAAAAAATATTTATATATAACACATCACATTCACATACCAGTATGAACATTGTTTGCTGTTTCTCAATAAAAACACAACTAGACAATGTAAACAGCATACATGTTCTCAAGTGTCAGTGGTATTAAATCAGGAATTATTCTTTGAGAAGGATGGCAAGAGCAAGAAAAAGAAAAATTATGTGGTCACAGGACAAAGTTTGTCTTCTTTCAAATTAGACCAGAGAGACTTCAGCAAAGTCATATCTCTGACACTCACCATAACTCAAGATCAGGGTGGACAGGGCTCTGAGCAGCTTTGTCTAGTTAAAGACACCTCTACTTATTGCAGGGGGTTGGACTGGATAACGTTTATAACCTCCAACCCAAACTATTCTGTGATCTGGTTTAAATTGTTCAAAAATCACTTTGGTGACTTTTGACACAGGCAAGTCTAAATCTTTGCAGTAGGAGAGCAAGAAAGTCATCAGTAATTTTTGTAATGGGATTTTAAGCACTGATCACTCTGATCCTTCTGGTTAGTTCCCAGTGTCCTGTGAGATACAGAGTTTAACATACAGCTAATTTAAACAGTCTTCAAATAGCTTCAAATAATCAGTTGGAGAAAAATAAAAGAACACACAGGTTTTTGTTAACAAGCTTAATTCCAGAATCAACCCAATGAAACCATTCACACAGGACTCATTTTTCATACCCATCACAAAAATATTCTCAGAGGCTTAAAAATGCTTTAGGTATCACATGTTCTTGTAAACACCCTGTAGAAAACCTAAAAGCTTATGGAGTCTTTCAAGAAACAAAACAGTGACTCTACTTGTCACATTCCGGCTCGCTGTGACCCCAAGCCCAGTCCAGCCAGGGTGAACCTGGTAAAAGTAGAGGGACAGGAAGGATGGAGTTGCCCAAAGAAAAAGAACTTTAATATCGCCAGCCGGGGTCTGTGTACAAATCACAAATGGGACAGGGCTGCTGTGGAATGTGCCTTGAGCTGGTTTATTTTCCAGCATCAGTCTCATTACATGGTTATGATAATGGGAAGATGCCACCAGCTCACATCCCATGCAGCAGACAAAAAACTTAATGTTACAACTCACTTTATAAGTTTTTTGACCAATCACACAAAGTAAAAGCATATTGACAGTAGTACTATCCAACCACTACAAGCACATGTACATTTGATTAAAAAAAATGCTTGCTTACTTCAAATAAAATACCTGCTTGTAAGCCTTAAAACACAATGCACAGAGCTCCATTATTAAGCTTCAACCTTCCTAATATCTTGCTAGATAAACTTTTCTGTTGCTTAGGGAGTTATTCTAGACAAGTGTTAATACATAGACCATTGTTCTATTTGTCCTTGCTTTTCTACTTTTTAAATAATTTTTCTCCTGACCAATCTCATGGCTGCTGCTTAGCTCTAATCACAGTTCTTCTGTCTCTGAGGCCTGCCTTTTGCAGCTTTCCCAAAACCCTCTGATTTTGTGGATTCCCACATTTAATAGCAAAATAACAAACATAGAAACCGCACAATCTGAGGGGCAAGATCCAAAGCCGAAGGGGTGTGGCAAGCATAACAATATACAGGGGTATTCTGAGGGCAAGGCTCCAATCACAAGTGCAAGCTAGGAACATGACCTTACATGTGACAGGTCATGAACCAACTGAGAAGAACCAGAAACATGACCTATTATAGAGTAATCCTATTAACATACCATTAACATACCAACACCCATGGCTACAGTCTTCTTGCCATGACCTTACCAGCTATCTTCCTTTCAGTATCACACTTCCCATGGTCTCAGGTTGTTGCCTCCTCTGTATACCACCGAGGCTAAACCACTCTTCATCCCAGCCAGTTCCATTCCCACACCTACTTTGCTGGGATTCATAGGCCTGACTTCAACAAAGGTTGAAGGTTGATAGGTTGCTATTATTCTTACCAAAGATAGATAGATAGATAGATAGATAGATAGATAGATAGATAGATAGATAGATAAGATAGACAGATAGACAGACAGATAGATATTCACATCTTGTTCTTTTTCATTCTATTCTGCTATTTCTGATTTAATTGAGAAAATTGATCAATAATTTCAGTCAGGTCCTGCTGTTCCATTCCAATAAATTTTCAGTTGATATTTTTTGCTACAAGTGATAGAATATTCATTTTGTTTTTAAAGAGAGTGTGGTATTTAAATATTTTAAAACTATTGGTTTGTTTGTGTCAGTGAGAAGGAAACATATTGATTGGCAACTGCAGCTAAATAATGCCTTTTATAAACCTCTCTGGCAAAGAATGTCTCTCCATAGACTTTAATATGATGCAGAGCTCTAAAGCAAACATTCCTATTGCAAAGACTTTCAAAGGGACCTGCCACTACAATGTCATGGGCTGAATAGTGGGATTTTAGTTTGCCTTCTGCATCATTAAAGCTGGGCTAAAAGAGGAGATGACTCAAAATGCTTCAAATAGAAAATAGATCAATTTACTGAAATGCCAAAAACTCTAGATAAGCAAAATCACTATGCAGATGTTTATAGGCACACTCATTAGGTGATAGCATGGCAGGGACAACATGTTTGGAGGCTGTTATTGGCTGATTGCCTCTGACATTTCAGAGTGGAATCACACATACATGTACACACATTGCATGGAAATGTGTGCAGCATTCTGGCTGCTGTGGCTGGGAAGTCTGTAAGTGTCAAGACCCAGGACATCCCCTGGCTGTCCTGAGAAGCCAAGACCCCTGCCAGGGGTCTCAGAGACCCTGGCACAGAGCCCAAAATGCCCCTGTGGTTTTGATTATGACCCGTGGAGCAAATTACCAACCTTCTATGAAGATCAGCAAGCCACAACAGTTTAAGTAGAATATTAGTGAAGTAATCACAGGGTGGAAAAGTAGATTTTAGGGTTTTTGGTATGGGGGTTCAGGAGGCAAGATGGAGGGAACTGGATGTGTCCAGCCTTTCTCCTTCTTCTTCTTGGCCTCCATCTTCTGCTGTGATGTTGGCACTTACAGATTGATTTAGAGTAGAAGCTCACTGTCTAACATAGGTGATGGATATTAGAAACTAATTGTAAATATTGTACATGCAGTTTGTAGTATAAAGACATAACACCACCCTGTGGGCAGGCAGAGTGCCTCGGACTGTCTTGCTGAGCTGACCTCGGCAGGGCAGGAGAAAATTTTTTATAGATAAGATAAAATGAACAACCTTGAGACCGAGAAATGAAGAGCTCTGACTCCTTCTTTAAGTGCCAGGCTGGGAAAGCAGACTTTGGAACTTTTCTCGGGGTCGCTCTGACCAGCTAATGATCTCGACATGCAAGCACACTTTCACCAGTACAAAAGCAAGATAAATACCACACTGAAAATGTAAACATGAGGAAAAGATAGATCAGCATGAACCCAGGCACTCTGAACTGCATGGTAGGAGAAATAAAGAAATAAATCAGAAGAAGTTAACAATTTATGCAATTTAATCTTTTACTGATTTGTTCAGACTAACTTATGTGAGGTTTAGCCTTGTTTGCACAAGTTCAATAATCACTTTGGGAATGACACTTTCATACATTACAATTCATTCAAGTATCATAGCTGAAAAACACCCTTAAGATCATCAAATGAAACCACTAACCTAACACTTTCTCCTCCACAACTAAACCATGTCCTTAAACAATACATCTGCACATTTTCTCAACACTTTCAGGTATGGTGATTGACTAAAAGTCATTGAGTGCCAAGTCTTTCAAAAGAACCAGCAGAAACAAGTTAGAGAAAGTGCTTCCATATGGCCAAGCACAGTCTTTTTTGGCCAAGAATTGACCACAAAAGGATTTTTTTACAGCAATCAGGGAGGAAGATGGCATAATTTCAGGGTTTTTTTCATCACTCAAGTGATAGAATACTGCTTATGTACCTGGATCAAGCACATTCTGCCAGATGAGCGCTGCTGCTCACCAGGGTAAAACTACTCATTCAACAGGTTTTAAATCAAATCATGATTGAGTAGTTAATTTATTTATTAACACATAATTAAGCAGCAATCAGTGCTAGTTCACACAATACATTCCAGAATCAGCATCCAGAAGGGAAAACCACGGCACTGAATTCTTTCAAAATCTTAATACGTACAAGCAGGTTTCTAGCTACCCTTCTACAGCTAAATCCTAAAAAGTCCCACCCCCAGAAGCAGAGACATTGAGGTCAGGTAAGCATGGCTCCCCCCTCCATAGGTTCTCCTGTCCCATGCAGCAGTTTTGGGTTTTCTGCCTCACACAGTGGGTACACATTCATGTACCCCATCCCATTCAGGCTCCAGTCAGCGATTCCTTTGAAAAAAAACCTCTAGCCCCTCTCCACCAGGCACTTTTCCCTGTGTCTAAAATAGCCAAGTTCACAGAGGAGCATTTTAGATGTCCAGCAACATGAGTTATTGAGCATCTTAAGGGCTCAGACATGAAGGACACTGCTTCACCACATGCAATGCAACACAGCAGAAGAGTTACAGCCCAGGGCACCTCCCCATGGACCATGCAGTGGAACATCAGCTCCCAAGGACCCATCAGAGAAACACAATACAGAGCCACAGCTTGAAATTGAGCTCTGACAGAAATGTTAACACCAGGCACCTTCCAAGAGATACTGGAATATCATTTTGCCAAACAAACAAGAAGTGGGATTTGGAAAATTCTGCATTCACTTTAAAAAGTAGCAGGCAGTAAATCTGCAGTGGTCCTTTGTGCAGATTTCCCCCTGCTCTTACTCCTATTCATACAAGCACCTACAAAACTACTGCAAATACACATATTCCCTGATCACAGGAGTTATTACAAAAAATCCTACAATCTAAGTAGTGATTTTTTAATGGAGTTTATTCACAGTTTGGGTTCCACAAAAAAATAAAAATTATTCAGAGATCTCTGGGAGCAATTGTTTTGATTAAAAATTAATGTCATTTGGTCAGTTTTTATTCCCCAAAATCCTTTTGTATGCCATCTTCAAAATACAATTTTAAAACAGATCTCACCTCACCAATGAATGCTTCTATTTTCCATGTCAAAACTCCATAGGAATCAATGGAGTAATAACTGAAATGTATGTTTGTCTGAATTTTTAATACTAGCACCCTCTCTTTGTTCCTTTTGGTTTATCAACAAATACTTCAGGTACATTCATCAAAAGTTTCAACAAATTTTGCAGCCTACATTACACACATCTATCATTCCAAGAGGATGTACCTCCCACCAGCCACAGAGAATCCTGATCTCTGGTCTGTGTGTCACCAATCCCCCTGTTTGCCATTGAGCAGGCTGGCATGGAGAGAGGATGGTAGATGTGACTGCTGTTCGACCTCAGCATCTGCATGAGAATCTGCACACCAAAGGACCATGACCAAACCATAAATACTTATGAAACAATGCTCTAACTGGCATCACGAACACGGGTTGCTGTGGGATGTGTGAGAGTGTTTGCAACTAGAGCAAGAAACATCCTGCTCTGCCATTTGTTTGCATGTTGGTTGGTGTCCTGCTCAGCTGCACTGTAAACAATAAAAACATAAAAAAGCTCATGCATTTTTGATAAAGCGATTCTATTGAGTCACAGTGGTGTCCATGATCCAATCTCTACAAATGGCACCCAATGTGTAGCAGGAACTGTGAATCTCCAGCAGCAACACCACATTGAAACCAAGTTCTGTGAAAAGGGGATCCCCATCCTGTTGCAGGCATCTTTTAAGAAAAATCCTTTCCTTAGGATTTTTCCTCCTGAGAAGCTGAGAGGCCTCAGGAACAAAATGGAAACACTGGTTATCTGCTGCTGTGGAATGCAACAGGTGGATCTGTGATTGGCCCATGTTGGATGTTTCTAATTAATGGCCAATCACAGTGAGTTGGCTCGAACAGAGAGTCCGAGACAGAGCTTTTGTTAGCATTCTTTCTTCTTCTATTCTTAGCTAGCCTTCTGATGAAATCCTTTCTTCAATTCTTTTAGTATCATTTAATTGTAATATATATAATAAAATAATAAATCAAGCCTTCTGAAACATGAAGTCAAATCCTCATCTCTTCCCTCAACCTGAGACCCCTGTGAACACCGTCACACCATCCTTCATTACTACCCACAGGACAGGTAAGACTGGGAATGTGGAGATATGGGATAGTCTCTGTCTCATGAGCATAAGCTTTATTTAGAGATTTTACTAGGAATTTTAAGAGAACAAGAATTTAAGACCCCGTCAGTTAAGTTAGCTGCTTTATTAGTACCTCTGAATAGTAATTCTAATGTATTCCCTCCCCACAGTTCCTGCAATGCTTAAGTGTAGGAAAAGGCAGAAGCCTGAATTAGAGGCACAGAAAAAAAAAGGACAGCCAGTCCCTGACAATATGTTAGTTACACGGAAAACTGCATATACTGCCTTAAAAAGCTTTGCAGCCTGCTGAGAAAGTTTGTGAGTGTCCTGTTACATATATTTTAAATTTGGAGACTGATTTGAATATTAGCTATGTCTATGCAGAAGTACCAGCTGAATTAGGAGATGAGGACCCTCAGGAGCCTGGTTATTCTTTTGATCCTTGTCCTATGGATCCTGACAAGGGGCCTGATCTTTATCCTCCTTTAACTCCCATAAAAAATTTAGCTGCTGCATTTCCCACTATGGCTCAAGTGTTAGCTAATTCTTATCATTCTCCACCTTTGGCTCCTTTACCCAAATTACCACTGCAATCTCATTCATATTCAACATTAATAGAGAAATGCAGGGAAGAAGCCCTAAAAAGGGGACATATTCCCATGCCATTGGCCATACAGGTCAATAATCAGCTTAAGACACCCTCTCAGTATGTACAACCTCCATCTGAATTAATAAAAGAAGTTCATAAAGCTGTCCAAGATTACGGACTGCGAAGAGAATACACTATGGGATTGATTGATTCTATTAACCAAGAGTACACTGTGGCTCCTAATTACTGGCGAATGCTTTTAAACTTATACTAACCTCAGCACAATATACAGTGCGGCTGGCAGAAGGGAAAGACCTTGCTACTGCACAAGCTATGGATAATATTGAAGATTTAGAAGTATGGGGTCTCAATGGGGCAAGACACATATGCTACCCCCACTGTCCAAGCTAACCTAGCTTGTGCAGTGCTACAGAAAAGCTTCAATAAACCCATAAGGGCTCTTAAAAGAGTCCCAGAGTTCAGATGAAAGGACTCTTCCTTTGCATCTGTTTGGCAAGACCCTCAAGAATCATATGTAACATTGATGGATTGCTGATGGCCATAAGCAGGAAAATAGAAAATTAAGAAGCAGCTACTATATTCTTATTACAGCTAGCCTTTGAAAATGATAATGCAGCTGGTCAGAAAGCACTGTTCTCTGTAAGGAATGAGCATGCTAATTTACCTGCCTACATCAAAGCCTGTCTGTTTTGGCTGCTTCCTTATCCCAAGTCCTTAATCCACATAAGAAAACTGATGTTCTGGTGCCTGGTCTTCTAATTGTCAACAAGAAGAGCATTTACAGAGAAGTGTTCCACTAAAAGAAAGGAAAGAAGGGCCACCCACCCTGGCGTCCCTCCCTCTCTATGTGCACAATGCAGAAAGGGTTACCACTGGAGTCAAGTATGTAGGTCTAAATTTGATAAAGATGGTAACCCTCTCATCCCTCAGCAGAGAAACAAGGAGAGGTACATGAGACCCAGTACCCCTCAACCCAATAGGGTCTTTGCAATTGTGAACCCAGGAGTCTTAATTTCTTCTCTCTTTGCCAGTACCCACAGGAGCACAGATTTGGACTTATCCTTCTCAGACGATATCTTAACCACAGACTCAGGGGTCTGTGAGTCTCAGAACTGGTGGGTTTGGCAGCACCAATGCCATGCATGTTCACTGGTTCCAACAAATTATGAGTGAAAAGCCCTTACTAACTCTACAGTTAAATGAGAAATTTTTACAGGTTTACTTGACACTGGTGCAGATGTTTTCATCATTTCAGAGTTGTCATGGCCCCACAGTGGCCTCCTAAAACAGCTGATGCCTTAGTGGAAGTCATCAGGGGGCATCAAGCCCCTAAACAGAGTGCACTTGTTCTTACAGTCATGTAAGAACTGAATGGAGCTGAATGAATGCCCAGCAACTTTCTTACTGTCTGTTTTGTCTTCTCAATTTATGCTGTGGGGTCGTGATTTACTTTCTCAATGGAATATTATGCTTGTATATGCTTGCGGTGAATGCAGCAAATTTAACAAATGCGCCACTGATGTAAATCCCCTGCTCAAACTGATGTGGAGAACAGATACGCCTGTTTGGGTTGATAACCAGGTAGGAATGCTTGGTTCCTCCCCCTGTGTGGACCATTTAATAATGGGATGATGTAATTTTATCAGTCATGCAGTGACACTCAATAGCCCATTAACAGCAGATATTGCCCAGAGGGAGGATAGGTCTGGAAGAGATAAAGAGCACTGCCCCACATGATTTCAACAGATGGTAATAGAATACATACTTTTGTTACACCTTGCATTGCGACCTAAGACAGAATGCCTCTGCACTTTGTAAATACTGCTGATATAACACTGTTACTTGTAGATTAACATCTCTCATTTGTTCTCGTTGTACACCATTTTTGTCATGTATACTTGCTCCCATTCTAACTTACCAGGTCCCCTAACAGAAGAGAACGTTTGTGCTGAATGCTTGATGATGGCAGTCACATCTAGTCAGACATTTACAGTGGCCTCAGAATCTCATGCCTTCTTTCATCATAACACTACTGCTTAATCTAAAGATTATGGTATTTCAACGTCCCAGGCAGGTATGATTATTTACACTTGTCCTGACTACCAGCATTTTTTTTCTCCTAACGTGCCTGCTGGAGTAGTATGTAGAGGACTTACAGCCTGTCAATTGTGGCAAACTGATTGTTGCATTCCACTGTGGGGAACTGCGATGAGTTGTTTTAAAAATAGATGGTCTGGAATGCAATTAAGTGAAACAAGACAAACATTGTATCTGAGAACTGTTTATTGATAATGAAACCAGAAAAAAAAACCAGTTTCCCCTAGAAAAGACAGAGGAGGAAGGAAAATGGAAAAGGTATGGGACAAGAGAGAGAGAAAGGAGACAGAGAGAAAAAGTGGGTATTACCACCAGAGGATCGGGGAGTGTTGTCGACATCCATGAGACAGAGAATGTGCACACTGTGTGCTGGGGAGCCTTCACAACAGCTCTTGGAAAGGCAAGGCTCTGTTGGAATTCAGGACATCCCTCTGGCTGTCCTGGACTGCCAAGACTCCTGCAGGAGGCTCAGAGACCCTGGCACAGAGCCCAAGAGGCCTGTGGTTTTGATTATGACCCGTGGAGCAAATTACAAATGAAGATCAGCAAGGCATGACAGTTTAAGTAGAATGATAGTGAATTTATCAAGGGGTGAAAAAGTAGATTTTGGGGTTTTTAGAAGGGGGGGGGGGGGGGGGGGGGGGGGGGGGGGGGGGCGAGATGGAAGAATCCCGGTGTGTCCAGCCTTTCTCCTTCTTCTTCTTGACCTCCATCTTCTGCTATGATGTTGGCACTATTAGATCAGTTTAGAGTAGAACCTCACTGTCTAACATAGGTGATAGATATTGGAAAATAATTGTAAACATTTTATACGTAGTTTTTAGTATAAAAAGATAACACCACCCCAGGGGCAGGCAGAATGCCTCGGACTGTCTTGCTGAGCAGACCTCAGCTGGACAGGAGAAAGAATTTTATAGATAAGATATAATAAACAACCTTGAGATCAAGAGCTGAAGCTCTCACTCCTTCTTCGAGCGCTGGGCTGGGAAAAGAGACTTTCTGACATATCTCAGGGTCACTCTGACCAGCTAGAGTCCTGAGAAGCTTCCGCAGGCACAGCTGTCGTGGGGACAAGCGGCAGGACATCTGGTGAATGAGTGGGCACTCAGGCAGGAGGTGCAGAACTCTGAGCAGGGTCACAGCAAGGATTGCAGCAGCAGGCTGGATCAGAGGCAGGCAGGGTTGGACGCAGGTGGCTCAGGCAAGGACGCAGGGGTGAAGTGACAGGGCTGCAATCAGGGGCACAGGGAGGCAGGACAGATGTGAGGGCGAGCAAGAGCCAGTGAGGGCAAGAGAGCCAAAAGGCAGGTTGCAGCCAGGGCAAAAGGACAAAAAACAGGGCCAGGTCAAAGGAGCAGCGAGCAAACGAGCAAGCAGACACAAAAAGCTCAAAAGACAAAACACAAAAAGCCCCAGACACTAAACCCCAAAACACAAGTCTCAAAAACCCCCCAAAAAACAAGATTCAGAAATCCAAAGCTAAAACTCCAGTCTCAAAAAGCCCCCAAAAGACAACTCTCCAAAGAGCCCTCCTCAGTTTGTAGTGCAGTTGTATTTTATGCCTCCTAGTTCATCCCAAAATTCTGGCTGCTGACAGGAGACCATTGGCCCAGTCCAACCTTTCACTGCAGTCCATTAATGGAGAACTTTTGCCATCCGGTTGGAGAAACCTCTCTGGAGGGTACAGTGCCTCTGGTGTTCCCCTGCTCACTGCCTGTCCCAACAGAGAAGCAGAGGAAGAGAAGTAAAAACATAACATGGGGTAATCTCAAGGCTCTGGATACTGAGGCATTTAGAATGATGTAGTGTGTAGGGGCAGAACCCAATGCCACAAACACCTTCTTGTTCTATATGGCCATTGTATTGGTTAACTCAAAAGCAAGACCTTTGCTTTATGTTTTACTATTTAGTTCTTGTGTTCTGGGTGTCAACATGCAAATCTACTGGGTTCATGTTTAGGACCCTCTGGTGTTTCATCCAGTAACCTGGTGAGACCCAGAAATTCCCATTTCCACTAACAACTCTAAAATGCTCGGAGGGGAATGGCTCCCTCCATCTGGATCATTTACTAATGACACAGATTGGTTATCAGTTGAGGGAAATCAAACTTTTGTAGCCGATTCCTATCCCCTATGCTTAACTACTCGCAATGATAGCACTTGCACCCCTTTCACACTGCACATGCATTTGAAAAAAATCATACCAGTAAGAGAACATTACAAGCAACTGAAATTCCAGGAGTTAACACATCACATAACCCTAGAAACACCGCCACAGCTCCAAATAATATTTCCATATACATATTTAAAGACCTCTTATCTTTGTGCATACGTCATGGTCTCCACATAGGGTGGAAAACCCTGAGCAACATGAAATACATGCCCTTAATGTATCAGTGTCAGAATGGGGTTCACAAGGTCATTTTATCTGTAACAATGCCAGACTTGATGTAAGTGACTCCTGCTCAGAAAGCATTAGCTGGAGGAAAGGAGGACTCTTGGTGTCTGTCACACAGATCTGTGATGTCAGTGGTGAATCCCTCCTTCATACAATTCATTGGAGATTGATGTTTGCCTCCCTGTCCCTATGAATATGGGCTTTGAGTTATTCTATGTATTATCTACATATTGGATGAATGCTATTTATATGAAAACTCTTGATACCATGATGTGCACAACACATCCTTATGCATTTTTATTAACAACAGATATGACAGTTGAATCTCGTAATCAATCATATTGCATCACAGCCGTCAACCCTAGGTACACCTTCTGCATCATCCTTGAAAATATAGCTGAAAGGAATTTTACTTATCTCTTATCTCCATGCTGGCATGCAGAAATATAGATTCCATGGTTCTTACACAGGAATGGGAAGGAGAATCAGGAGTCATGTACCTAAACTGCTTGTTTGTAAAGAAATCCAAATTAACTGAAAGATTTATTGCTTGGCTTACTGCTTTTATCTCCTGTTACAATTTTAGCTTCATATCTACTATTGCTATTGCTGCTTTAATGGAATCAGTGAAAACAGCCTATGAAGTTAGTTCTGTAATGAGTAATTTCACAGAGTAATTATAAATGCAAACTGTAATTGATCAACAAATATTGGCATGCTTAGATGTCCTTGAGGACTGCTTTGTTATGGGTAGGAGAAAAACAAGATGCCCTAAATACCTGATCGTGCCTTCACTGTGACTGGCAGCACACTGATGCTAACATGTGTGTTACTCCTGTGGTACAGGGGTACAGAATGGAACAGTTCTGAAACTTCCTGGGACAAGGTAAAGGCTCATTTAAAGGGGGAATTTTCTACAAATATGGATAAAAACATAAATGCTTTAAGAGGTAGTCTTACGAAACAATCTCACACATTACAAATCATATCTGCACAGAATTTCTATGATACACTTGTTAGTGGCCTTTACTTGCTTAATCCAAAACTTGATTTAAGAGACTGAATTTATGCATATGGCTGTTTGGCACTTTGGGGATGGGTGTCATTCTTGTTACAGGATTTCTTTGCCTCTGGAGACTGTTCCAAGTCAGCAAAAAGGTAGAACTAAACAATGGCTGCCCTTGTGACAAATTCATCTTTAAACAAAAAAGGAAGAGATGTAGATGTGACCACTGTTCAACCTTAACATCTGCATGAGAAGGTGCCACACCAAAGAATCTTGACCAAACCATAAATACTCATATCAGAATGTTTTAATTGGCAACCTGAACATGGGTTACTGCGGGATGTGGGAGAGTGTTTGCAAATAGAGCAAGAAACATCCTGCTCTGCCATTTCTTTGCATATTGGTTACTGTCCTGCTCAGCTGTATTATCAACAGCAAAAACATGTAAAGTTCACTCATGCTTAATAAAGCAATTCTGTTGCATCACAATGGTGTCCGTGGACTCAATTGCTTCAAGGACTGATGGTGAATGTAAGAAAGTCACAGGAAGTCAGAAATCCCTGGGAACAAAGGAGTTTTCTTCTATAAAATCTCCATACTATCTGAGCTCAAAATATAACCTAACAAAACCAACCCAGCAACCAAATAAGGCTTAGGTCCTAAAGCAGCATCCCACTATAAATTAAAGTCCATGACATTCTAGTATTAAGCTAGTTCTGGTTAAAGTTTTCAGAAGAATATCTGCTCAGTCACTGGACAGTTTCTGACAAAGATTAAATAAAACTTCATCCTTTGCTACAGGCTCTGGTTACCAGTTTCTGATATATTATCCATTTACTTGGAGCAGGGGAATTGCCTCTAGTCCTCTAATTCTCATCCCAGCTGCCTGCACTCTATATATATGTGGATAGCAGAAATGGCTCCATGTTCTTTCAGATGGGGCAATCTTTTTAACCTTGATGGGTTTAAGTGACCGGAGAAAAGTATTGATGCACAAGAGAACCTTCTTTATGGCTCTCCAGAATTGTAAATCTACCAATGTCTAATGTAGTTTCCCCAACTTCTATGTTACAGAAACTTCATCTTCTGCTCCAGATCACATTTTGACCTGGCAAAACCAGGAAACATACGCTACACCGGACAAAAACATCCTACTTGTTATCTCCACAAGCAAAAATCAGTTTAATTAAGTGCAACAATTAATTTTCTGTGGGCCCGAACTGTAAACCCCAATATCACCTCTTCTTTTCCATCTGCAATGCCAAAATCTTTAGTTCTCTAAAGCCAAGCAAACAATAGTGAAATGTTTAAATTAAGGATTTTTTTAAAGTAGAAAATAAACGTAATAAAGAGAGTTTAGAGAAAATCCCTAAACCACTGCAGCCCTAAAACACCAGTGTAGCTTCTAGTGCAGCATTGCCAAGAAAAGGTTACCCTAGACATCCAGAAGTGGACTTGCCAAATGCATGTGGGACTTCACCATCAACTGGTAACAAGCAGCAAGTGAAACTAATCAGGAAAGTCGAAAGGCGGTACTTCGGAAAAAAGGCAGAATATGGCCTTTTCTGCAGAGGATAGCACAAGCACCATGCTGTGACCAAATTAATGATTTGCATCCATTCATAGTCCAGGATGTGAATTTCTGTCTGCCTGGTAATACCATTCAGCATACCCAAAGTACACATGGGCCCAGAGGTCCCAGAACCCTGAAGTCAAAGGGAGAGGGTTAGTAAGAGTTATTTCCCATTGCCAGTAGAGTGCTGCTTTACTGCTGTTAAGTGGCTTTCCCTCCACAAGAACATTTCCTTTGCCTTCCCCCAGCATCAGCACCCAATGAGGAAAGAATATTTGCTTGGAGCTTTAATGGATTTATATCGTTAAAAAAGTCACCAGGCAGACACCAACCAGCATGCTTTGAGAGGAGCCCTAGAGGCATCTAAATCTTATTACTGCTTCCAACACAACCTGATTGGAATTCTACCAGTGTAACAGACTGATTATTGTCCCAGCAATACTATTATACTGAGAGTAGTACTTCGCTTCATACTTGAATGCATCTCCTTATCTTTTCACTGGCATTCACTGTAAAGGGATATATTTAGGTACTAGCTGCCAATAGTTGGTCAATATCTCACTTCAGAAAATGCTGTATTCATTGTAAAATGATTATGCCTTGCATACTGGGCTGAGTCCCAAGAAAAGCTGCAATATATTGAAGGATACACTAATCCTTCATGAAGTACGTATTTTTGAAAGCTGAGGTCCCATCCTATCAATAAACTTTGCCATTTAGCTAAAAAATGCCTTTCTCTGGAAGTTAGATAAAATGCAATCAATAGAAGATCATTGGCACAATAATATCCGCGTGTGCTGATGAAATGAGAAAGTTTGTTTTAAAGGCAAGTTGTAAATAGAAAACAAAATATTAAGCGAGGGAAGGAAAATGTTGCCTTGTTACAAATGAGACAATCCTGGAAACTATCACATAGTGCAAGTTTATAAATGAGTCCAAATTGATAAATATTTATGTGGTAAGAAAGGATTACTAATAAGGTGTCACAGAAATTGGATTGCTTCAGTCTCTTCTGGTTCCTGACTCACAAACGGCCGTCAAATCTAGTTCACTTCAGTCTAAGTTTTGAAGCAGCTAAGGAACCAATAAGCTCTGCATACAGCATTACTGATCTTTCCAAAGACTGGGGGAGACAGCATCCAAAATTCAAACCCTGTATCATAAAAACAGTCAGGAAAATGGAAAACAGCTTGGGTTAGATGTGATCAGCTGGGAGGCTCAACCTCAGGACAACTGGCGGGCAGACAACTACTCAATTATAAACTGGTACCTGCACCAACACTTTGAAACATGGGTGTCACATGTGGATGTGGATCAAACACCAGAGCACCCATGAAAAATCATTCACCTTTTACTCATGGGCTGTGGGTGAATTCTGCACCCCTACATGCACGTCATGAATTACAGGGAAACAGTTTTTTGTATTATATTCCTCACCAGGGATTGCAGAAGAATCTTAGCTCCAATGCTTGTAGCACCTCCCCCCTCCCCCTCCCACTTTTGCACTGCCCTTAGTGTAACCATGTTGTTCTCTTCACGTGCGTCACCCTGGTTTTTTTAAGATTTTCTAAGCCTTCTGATGTTGACATTCTTGTAGTGAATTTCTCACACACTTTCTGTAAATAACTCATTGTTTTGCATTCCTTTGTGGAGGAGGAGAAAATTGATGGACTGTTGGTTTGACCAGTGTCATTGGAGAGGTGGCACTGTCACCCTCCAATCCACTGTCACTCTTGGAAAACGATAAAATATTGGAGTCAGAAAATAACTTGCCTTTATTCTTCACCTTGAGAACAGCAGTATGAGCTTGTGTTCTTTCATGTCCTAAGCGATGCACATGTCTTCACCTTTTCCTTTTCTCTGACTCAGGAGAGAATTGGTGTCTGTAGGTTCATTTATTTCCAAGTTCTATCAATTGAAAAGTTTTTAAGCACTGAAACGTTGATCTCATCCTGGCTCTGCATCAGGGAATCACTCTCCGTGCCTCTCGCTGCTGATCACATGGTGCCCACCAGCGCTATGTGAGCCACACCGGCCCCAGCTCCATTCAGCTCCTCTCCTCATGTGGGGCACCAAAAAGGAAGAGTGGCTGTCGCCATTTTTGCCCTTCTGTTCACAGCGTGGCTGTCTAAAAGCAGCTAAGCAAATAAAGTTCATTGAGCACCATGGCAAGATAGCAGCCACCCCTTGGTGCTGCCCCAGCCATGCTGATTTCAGCTGTGCAGCCGCTCCCGGCCACAGGCGCACCAGCCCTGGCCACATGGTCTTGGCCATGGGGCTGCTCATGGTCCTGGGATGATCCACCTGGCAGCATGACCCTAGCAGCCCCTTTCTCACCCTTCAGAAAGAGGAAGAAAGGAATTGCACACACTTTCTCCTTCTTAGGTATGCCATCACAGGGCATTGCCAATTACTTTAACTGACATAGTAGTAGGTCTCTTTCCAGTGTGATGGTGTTCACAGGGGTCTCAGGTTGAGGGAAGAGATGAGGATGTGACTCCATGTTTCAGAAGGCTTGATTTATTATTTTATTATAT
>CM019905.1:66919214-67075769 GCA_009764595.1 Geothlypis trichas | reverse complement strand
AAGTGCACCATTTTACCCCTTATTGTCACACAGGATATGCCTTTCTTGCTGTTGTTTTGCAAGGACATTCCATTTTATTCACACTTTTTCCATGACAATTGTTCAGCAATTAAAAGGAAAGGGTTTTACTGTACATCACTACTGCAACTGTAGTACCAAAATATCTCTTAACTGAGCCTAGAGGTATTTCTCTCTCTCAAATCTTATTCTATCTGTTCTTCCCATGTAAAATAAGTGGGTGGAATTTCTATCTATTCTATAGAAGACTGTTTAGTGTTATTAACTGCTTTTTCATTAGAGAAAGGAATATCAAAATCATGAACTCTCTCTCAAAGACTGGTGTGTATGCACAAAGTACACTTCTTATTCTGGCCATTAGATGAGACTCTTCCACTTACAGTTATAATAGTCTATTTTTCCTTCTTCCATGGGTAATGGTGCATAGAATGAGTGTCTGAATCTTGAAATGGAACAATAGACTCCTGATCTTTAAAAAAGTTTCCAGCAGCAAAAAAAAGGGCCACGGAGAGCAATTGTGTGTAGCGTCTTCTTTATGGGGGAGAAGTCAGCTGAGTTTCAGTGCAAGCCAAAAGACTCAAGTTACAGCTTTAAAACAAAAAGCAACTCCGAAGTAGCAGGGGAAGGGGCGGGGTGGGAAGGGGCGGGGCAGGGCAGGGTGGGGCAGGGCAGGGTGGGGCAGGGCAGGGTGGGCGGGGGGCGGGAACATAAAGAAAATGCACCATCACACAGAAACAAGGCAAAAGGTAAAGAACACATCACTTTATCAGAGGAAAACGTCAATGAACAATTTATTCTGTTTATTATGTTGCTGATTCTTAGTACAGGACAGACTGCCCTAGCTGGTTAATTGCCGTCCTACATTTATGTTTACAGTGTATTCAATCTAATATTGAACTGTTTTCCCTGTCTCTGAGGGAGAAGGAACTGTTCTGTCTCCCTCTCTTCTGAGGATTTTCTGTACACTAGCAAAAATGCCAAATATTTGCTGGGAGCCCTCTTCCAGTTTCAGTTCCAGTTTCGTTATATACAATGCTATAAACTGAAAAAAGAACAAGACCAAGACTGGGAATTAGCTACACCTGCAATTATAACAACCTTAGGGCATCCTGCTGTTATTTGACTTCCACAGTGCTCATATCTGAGATGTATTACATTTGCATTCATTCTAGATGCTTTTCTAGATTAATCTTGTTCTCCTTGATGCAATATTAAATCCCTGAATGGGGTCCTGTCAAAGTGACACATCTCACTCCAAGCAGAAGCATTACAAATGAAGATGATTACAAGAAAAGACTAAACTGTAATGAGCTCAAGCACTGGCAGTAAAAGCACAGTGCTAGAAAAGGGAATTGGAATGCAAGGAGCTCTGTAAAATATGATTTTCCCCTTCCCTAGTCCTACCATTGAATATGGTTTTAAGAAGGGATTAATAGCAGCTGATAAACATAGCTTTATTTCTACAGAGTATACAGACAACCTACACAGAGAAGTCATGACTCACTTTTGTCCTGGATGCCTAGAAATGACACAGCAGTAGCAACTTCTCATCTATTCAGTCCATTGACAGTGACCTCTCCCGTCTGCCCTAAGGGTGGCACTACCTCCTGCAGCCCAGTCACCTACTCACAAACAAGCTGGGAAGCTGGTGCTTGGGAAAGCCAGTGCCTGGGAAAGCCTCTGAAAAGCAGCCCTTTAACATTAAAACATGATGGGTCTTCCCCTAGAATTAAAAGTATGGGCAGCTTGAATGACCATTCAAGTGACCAGGATGCAAAGAATAAGATAAACCTGAGGCAAGGGCCAGCAGAACAATAAGCAAGCTCTCCTAACACCATACAAAGGTGTGACACTCCTCACCTCATGAAGATCCTTCTCAAACATGAAGGCACAAACTTTTCATTGGGATTATCAGCAGACTGCAGTTGATGTAGTCCCAAGGTTATTAAGCACAGTTATTAGCTCAGTCCTGCTTACCATGACCAAAAATAAAAAGTTGAATTGCTGGGTATAATTGTTCTGAAAAATTGCTTTTTTTCCCACAGATTTTGTCTCTGTTAAAGACATCTGTTGCCCTCATCCTTGAAAGGTGGGCCTTAAGCACCAGGAATCTGCACAGCTCCACACAGCCCAAATCACAGCAAAGCGTTTTAACACATCTTGGTTTTTGGTTCTTCCTCAGAAAGACAGAAAGTCCTGTTTTTCAGTATGAAAGTGCCCTGTTTAGGAAGCTGGGACAAAGCCATGTGCTGCTTTATTGCATGGTGGAGCAGGAAATGGTGCTAATCATACAAACAGGCTGCTCAGCCAGGAAGTGGTGCCTTCCAGACCCCACAGAAAATTAACCAAGTGAAGCGAAATCGCAGGCTCTGCTTACAATTTTATGGGTGAGTATTTTTTTGTATTTATTGCACTGTACCAAGTTCAGCTCCTACAAGAAGAATGTGACAGATTTCATCTGACAGCCAAGTCTAATTGTATTTTCTGTATGAAATGACCAAAGACAAAAGTGCAGATGTCTAGGTAGTCCAGTGATGTGTCATATGGAGCTAGATAAAGGGTTTCTTCTGTTGTCAGAGCTCACAATAACCAGGCATGGCCTGCATCCTGAGTAACTGGAGCAGGGAGGACAGATCTGAGGGTTTTTCTGGAATGGTGAATTAAGATAATGTCCCTTCCATTGCTTGGACCACCAAGTGCAGGTGAAAAAGTAGTTATTGATCAGACATCAACTCCGCTGTAGACACATCAGTATTTAACCAACAATAAACACTTTAATGGTGAAATTCAGTTCCTTATTCCAGCATTTATTGCTGATGTTGTAAAAGTAATGTTAACATTAGAAGAATTTTTTATTTACATTAAATTCATGACCCTCCAAAGCCTCCCCTGGCCTGTCCCAATGAGACTTAAAAACACTCAAACAAATATGTAACATATTTGAGCAAGGAGTATTTGTGTAGTGATGCAGCAACTAGTTCTCAATGCAAAATGATCACTTTTGGAGTCCACAGAGTCTGATTTCTGCTAGCATCCAAGACATTATTGCAGTGCTCTTTTTGCATTGATTACTTTGACATTTTTGCTGAAACAGAAGCAAAACAAAAACAAAGGTATCTGCCATAAGTATTTGAAAGCTTCTCTGATTTTTCCAACTAATGAAAAGCAAACTTCTTTCTACAAGCCCTTCCTCTTTCTAAGACAACCACAGCTATGAGAGCACTACATGTGTTTAATTACAGAAGGCCTATACAGGTTTAAAAGGCATCCAATTTATCAATCCTAGAATTATTATATCCTGCAGCACTTTTGGTGCAGTTTTGATTACTACGAAGCTATGAAACATGACTGTGTTTACTATGATTGCTATGAAACAGTCCAGTATATCCACTAAGCCCATATGAACACCAAAAAAAAAAAAAAAAAAAAGAGAGAAACACGTCACACATGCATGTTCAATGGTCTGCTTGTAACTACAGGGAGCTGCCAGATGAGCTCTGGGACCACCAGAGAAATTAATATTACAATTAATATTGCAATTAGTTACTTACAGGTTATGGAGCACAACAAATTACCATTCTCTGATACATCTTGCAAATAATGACTATGACTATTCTGGAAGAACACAGAAGGAAATCCCTCATGTGCTAATACTGATGGCTGGCATGAGCCAGATCCTTAAGTAGAGGAAATCCATCATCATGATGCATAAACTGAACTCTCCATTTCAGATCTGAAGATAACATCTGGAGTCTTTAATAAGGTTCTGAAGACAGTGTTCAAATAAGTAAGATTTAGTCTATTTAAAACCAAAACAAAAAATACCTGAAGAATTTAGGATTGTTTGAATTAAAAATAAAGTTCATTTCTAGAAGCAAATAATTCATTTCAAAGACACCTCTATTTTTTGACGTGAATAACTCTTGGTTTCTGCACAACTATTCACAAAGAAATAATTTTAAAAATGTACAGCACCTGTTTTACCAATCATAAACTCAGATGCTCTGTTACAGTAAAACTGGACTCACTGTTTTTCTCAGCAGAGAAAGTCCATGAACTCTCCATAATTTTAATTACCAAAGTAATGCCCACCTCCTTCAAATTAAAATCCTGGTAAAAATAGGAGCAAATCAGGTATTTTGTTTGGGCAGAAATTTACTTTATATATGAGCATCCAGAGAATGATGCAACCTGACTGAAGCTAACCCCAAAATACCCTGATCATGACAGGTTTTACAAAGGACTCTTCTTCCCTTTGGTTTCCATTCCTCTTTGTTTGGCATTTGGATGGCAGAAAAAGGATACCTATTTCTATCAGCAGCATACACCGTGTTTTCCAGACACTGTGCACACATCCTGAGAGACAGCAATAAAAATGGGCTCCAAGTACTTTGCATGAGTTTTCAAAATACATTCAGAATTTTTAGCGGCATGATTCCCATCTATCTTAACTGCTTCACTGCTGCTTCCTAGAACAGGCACACCATGTCAAATGTGTCCTCTGAGTTTGCCAGCATTTACATCACCACATGCCATCATTTTTCAATCATGGATACCTCTGCATTCAGCCACTTAGGCTGTGTAGAACAAACAATCTGGCTATTATAAGACCCCGCTAAAGCTTTAAACTGAACTTCACCTTCTCCCACCAGCCTTCCTCATGCTGAGTGGTATTTTGCTTCATTAATATTGCAGTTGATTTCTGCTAAATTATCATTCCAGATGAGCAGCTTCATCACTTTTCATGGAAACATAATCAGCCTAGAAAGAGCTGGATTCTTTGCCCCCACGAATGAGGGGGAGAGTGCACTGGTCCTTTACAGATGCTTTGTTAAAATTGTAATTGAATAGGAATTAGGAACAAAAAAAAAAAACCCATATCAATTTGCTTCAAATATACAGAACACTGATATATTTAATTTAAAAAGGAAAAGGTAAATATGGTTAAGTAACAGTCAAACAGAACAAAGAAATTCATGGAAATACACATGCACACACAAGATAATGGTCTTGCCTAGACAGATCCAAGTTCTTCAAGTGTTTGTTACAAAACCTACAATAAAATCACCTGAAACTGAGGTGGTAAGGAGCACCAGCATCCATCTCTCCTCCCAGAGCCAAAGGCAGGCACGAACACATCACTGTGTACATGAAAGAGCAGATGACCAGCTTGTCCATAAAGAGAGGCTTCTCAAAGTTCCCAACTCTGCTTCCACAAAAACAAGAACAAAACCAGTTTCCCTCAAAACAGGAAGGATAGAAGGAATATGGAGCAGGAAGCATCACATCATGAAAGAAAAAACCCTCACCAACAGGAACAGTAAAAATGCATTGCTTCCCAAAGAAATGCTTTCTGTTTTCCTGATCTTTGGTTGACATCTGTACTAAGTTCACCCACACTAGGCAGAACCTATAGACACCCTTATTCCTGGAGCCAAAGAACCCTTAGATCAGCCCACAAAACTATTTTCACTGCCTATAGTCAAAATTTTATTCCCTATTTTTATTATCAGCTAACATTTATCCTTTCCATTCAGTCACCATAGACAATTCCCATCCAGCAGTGAAAAATTGCTTTCATCACTGTGCTGGCCATCCTGCTATAGTCCAGAATGCAATATTTTTAAAGAACTTTTTCTCAGGAAAAAATGCTGTAAGATACATTTATCTCTGACTTATCAATTTCTAATTCTTACTCTAAGATTAAGGAATTAAGAGGCAGATACAGCTGCTGTCCTTATCAAATTAATTAGCATAAATTGGCAGTCAGAAAAGAAAATCCACTTCCAGGTAGCAACTAGTTCCCTGCTTCAAATACACAGCAAAGAGCATATTGAACATATCACTGTAAGGTAATGCTCAGCAAACAAAGGATGTTACACAAAAGCAACTGCTCTCCATACTTCTATTCTTAGGCTGTCCCCCCTCCAGCTGCAGGACTGTACATGCACTTTAATCTTGATTTCCAACTGGCACAAATTGCTTCCAAATCCAGGCAAAATAGTGAAATGTAAATTAAAAGTCATGTTTTTTATGGTATATGTAAAAACAATGTGCCAAAACAATCAAAAATACAGAAATTTGCTGAAGACTACAGAATTTGGGCATGGAATTATGCATTTTCTTCCTAAATATGATTGCTCGTCATAAATATAGGGAAGTCAAAATTTATAAGCAGTGCTAATATTTATCACAACATTGTAATAGCACTACAGAAGCCTTCAATACCATTTTTGCTCCAGTGAGATAAGAGCCAAAAGTGCTCATCTTACCAATGTTTTTATACGCCTGCTCAGTAACATTCTTTTGTGAGACATCAATAATTATTAAAAGAAATACACTAAGAAATATTATTTCAAATCATTCAAACACAATTTTGGGTTAGTTCAGCATAGTCATTGAATTATTTCAAGTCCTTATATGTTACAAATATAAGGGGGAAGGGGGTAAGAGTTTAGATGGCCCCTGTCTTTGCCCATGTTTCTGGCAGTAGGCAGCAGTTTTACTAAGGTGGCTAGCACCCCAAAATCCACTCTTGCTCACAAGTTCGTAATAATGACCAATCAGGTCCATTGCAACATGAATTATTAATTGAATAGACACCAGGAAAAGCAGATGGAAGGCTTTAACAGGCTTCTCACTACACAGGATAAACAAAAAACACTACTAGTATGTTCATACTGATGCCTTGTGAAGGCTGACCGTAGAACAGAGGCTAGACAGAGTTAAAGAATAAAGTAGGGATTTATTAAAAGGCCTCAGCAGATCCACCTTGGGGAGCACAAGAGCCCAGCCAGGGCTACATCCCAGGCGAACCCAAAATGGTCACAAAAATGGTCAACCAGTCACAGGGTCTCACACTTTTCTAAGTTCTGGTCCATTAGCATATTGAAGTTAATTGTCCAATTAGGGCTTTAGGTTATGAAGTCCCATCTTTCTTGTTTTTCTCTCTTCAGTCCATGTTGTTTATGCTCTTGGACCTGAAATTTGCATCATTTGTCCTTGGTCCCCAGCTAGAGAAGGAATTATTTTGTCTGCCTACTCTGTGAAGAGAGCTTACTATCCCCTCATATGAAGCCCAGATCAACACACTTAAAGCAGTAGAGAATCTGAAAAATACAAAAGCTAAAACCTGAGGCATATATGAGACAATGCACTCTAATAAAGGTACCTATATTACAGCTAGAAAAGAAATAGTATAAATTAGAAGCCAGTGTCACTTACCAAGGAATTATGGTGGTGGGCAAAGAGCCTCCTTTCTCTCTATTCCCAGCAAAGTTACTCGAGACCGATGTCTTGGCTTTTGAGGAGAACTTCTCACATACTCAGAGAATGTGTGATTACAGTAAATTACAGTGATCTTTCATAGTTTGTAGAAGTGCTGTGTCTGTCACTCACAAATTTTAGCTTATCCCTTCCCATGCATTCAAGGCAGGATGTTGATTGCTGGCTAAGGATGTTTCCAAGGCAAGCTTAGTCCAGCCTGACCTAGCCAAGGGGGAAGCAGATGAGCTTCTGCAGTGTCAGGCGTGAGAGTAATAATGAGGGTAATAATGAGGTAATAATGAGGGTAATAATGTCACATCATTATTAATAGCTGCTAAAAACCTGTCCTGGTCCTCTGATGATGTTATCAACAGGTGTGAAGTGCTTTAACATTATTAGAAGTGCTAAAAAACCTACAAATACTTTCCTCCTGCTTATGAGATACACAAGTGCATGTTTGTCTCTGATGCACAGGAGAACAGGTTTCTCAGCAGGATGAGAAATGAAAGGCCCAAAAGACAACTCCTGTGTTTTGACCTATGTGCATTGGCAGTGCATTAAATATCATCAATAATAAAGGATCTCGTAGTTCATACTTCCATGTATGCTAAAACAAATATGAAAAAAACTTTTCTTGTTTTTGCTTTTCATTCAGTGTTTTACAGGCACATAATTTTGAAATTAAAATTTTAAATGCCATTCTAGAAACCAAATTATGACACAAACCAAACACAGTCTTTAGAAGTTTTACACTTTGTGGAATTTAATGTAAACCTACCAAAAACCTATTGAAAGTCAGGAGGGATTCTTCTGGACTACTACTGAAGTGCTTGAGAGGCACACAGAGAATTTAATTTTGACTAGGATATGATATTCTTCTGGCAAGCAAGAAGTATGTCAGAGTTTCAAACTTTTGAAGTTCAAAGTATTGGAATAGCACACTGGGAAAATTGAGCTGTGGATGAACAGATTATTCAGAAACCACAATATCTAAAATAGCTAAAATGTAATCTTTAATATGATCATTTATACCTGCACCCAGAACTGTTTCCAATTAGGAAAAAAAAAGAAATAAAAAAGGTAAATAAATTCTTAGAAGAAACACGGGGGAAAACACCAAACATTCATTTAAGAGATTCAAGCTGACCAAGCAAAGGCAAGTAAAATTTCTGATTTTCATTTGATGTTGGCATAGGAACCTGCTGTATGCTGGTCAATATGACTGAAACACAAAATACCCTTCAGCAATAGAATCACCAGATAAAGAAATTTCATTGAGACAAATTATACTCAAGCACTAGGTGATTCTGTTGGACTTCATGCCCATACTTCTGTCATTTACCCTCCACTCTGCATCCCCTACTTGTAGGTCCTGCACAGGTTCATTACAGAGGTCACAGCTGGCATTGCCAAAAACAAGATGTGAGCACAAAGAGAATTTCTTATTCTCAGAGCTAATGCCAGTTCTGGTTTGGGAGAGAAATGCTGTTCTCTTTGTGACCTTTTGTCTTCTGCAGCCTAAAAGAAGGATAAGTGATACAGTGACTGTCCTGAGACTGAACCAGCAAAGACGCTTTTGACAGTAGAAGCCATTGTCAGCTCTCATTTCAAAAACTGAATTTCAAGAAAGACGGATTTGGCTTTTATAAGAGATGTCATTCTATTGAAACTAAATTTATTTTCAGAGGCTCCATAAACTAGCTGAGTGAAATCTTAACTGCACTAATTTTTTAAGATATATTCGAAAAACTGTATTTCATGGAACTGCTGCAAAACCCAGACTTAGTGCCTATACATCATCTCCTGAAAAGGAATTCATTCTGACATGTTTTATTGAATATAACTTAATAATAAACCCTGACTCTGTAGACTGCACATGGGATGCCCAGCAGTATTCATGCAGGATTCCCAATGCACTACCAGATTAGGATCTGGCATGACAAATTCAATTGGCTGCTTGTGGAGATTAGGGTCGTATTTTTTGTAAAACTATTAAATGTTTAGCCTGCTCTTTCAGTGAGTCTCACCAAGGACATTCTACACTGTCATTAGCTAAAAGGAAGCCCCTGTCATATAAATCAGTTCATGCTTCAAAAATTAAATATAGCACCTTATTTGCCAGAGTATGGAAATTCGTTATCCTACCCATATATTATGGTGGAGCAGCAGCCTTGAGACATGTTCTTTAGTGACCCTTGTTTTTCTAAGCCCAGGGAATTCCTCAGGTATCAGCCAACAGCACATAAAAATGATATCTGAATGTCAATCATGGCCCACATGCTTTTTCTAACTCAAGCATCTTAACTCTAAAGTGATTGGTCTTTTCCCTCTGGAGTCAGGCTGAGTGATGATATAGCAGCTCTCTCAGTTGTGGTATTAACATTTCAAGTCAAGGCTCAATTCACATCTCCATCTGAGAGACAAGATACGAGACCTTAGGCCTGCAAGCACTGCAGGGAATTTTATTTTGATTCTCAAAATCCCCAGTGTTTTACAGATTGGAAGTAAACCAAGAGGCCACAAGTTAAAATTCCTGCTATAGAACACAGAAATGTGCTGTTGAGATTTCAAAACAGCACTACTCTGTGGAAGAATGCTGAAACCCTGCTGCTTTTTGGGAAAACCCTAGCAAGCACATTCCAATGGCATGTCCCAAACCTGACCAACAAAAATGCACTCCTCCCACATCCCAGTGACAGCTGCTTGCCCCTGCAGCTCTCAGAGCAGAGCACACTCCTCCACAGAGAGATGAGGCTATGTGTTGATTATCCATGGGTCAAGCCTGTGGATAGGAGCCTCAGGACTGGTAGCTTTCTTTTTCCTGTTTTTTCTGAGGAGCTGCAGTAGTCTGTGGTGGCAGCTGCAGCAAAAAGCTCCAAAAGTTTTGGTCACTTTCAGTTTTAGAACTTCTAGCTAATGGTGGCAGCTGCAAGATGTTGCTCAACTGAGTGGGTCAGAGTTTTGCCATGGAGAAAATCAAAATATTTTTGGACGACTTTTTTCCACAGGTCACTCAAATCTATTTTTTTAGCATGACTGTAAGCATGACTGTAGCATCACTTACGTTGTTTCAAAAGGAAATTTTCATTTTGAACTGGTTCCCAAAAACAGGCATGTTCTAGAAATAGCTAGATCATCTTTATAATATTTCTACTTTCTCAGGATATGGAGAGCATCAGAAAAAAAACTTCTGTTTTCACAAACACACAGATTGATTTTTTTGCATGTTCATATTTCATTCTATGTTTTTCAACTCCTTTCAATACTGAAGAAGCTATTCGGGAATCCAAGAGAAAAAAAATCAAAATAACTTTTCCACTCCGTAATCTCTTCAAATTTGAGGAGTTATGGAAAGTTAAGTTAGAAATGTAAGAAACAAAAGCTAAGAACACTTGTCATTTGCTTTATTTTTCTCAGGAAAGAGAAGGAACAATGTTTAGATTCTCTCTCCTCTCTTCTCTACCAAATACAATTTTAAATTTCCATATTTTCAAGTGGTAGGGCCAAAGCTGTAAAACCAATTGTCTCAAAAATATCACAATAAAAAGAATTGGAAAAAAACCCTCTATATAATATTGGACAGATAAAGAAGTATCTTTCTACTTTAATTCGTGTGAAATAGTGACAACTGAAATAGATGCCAGAGCCACAGATTTGGTTGGCTGTAATTATTTACAGTGTTCTCTGAACCAGAAAGACAACATGGCCATAATCAGTGATAGCTGTGGAAGGCTGGAAAAAAAGGAAAAAAAAATAGTAGTTACCACTGAACAGGTTGTGGCAGTGCAGTGCTATGGGAACCTGGAAGAAAAATAGCACAACATTCTGAAAATCTCTAGTACTGAAATTAAAATTCCAATAATTAACCTTATTATTACTACAGCACTTCAAAACTATAGCATTTAGCATTCAAATTACATTTTACAAGTGATATTATCAAAAATTAAGTCCCTAGTTAGAAGTCTACCATTTAAAATCCACACTTTTAAAGAAACTTATTGAAGGAACCAATAGATACAAGAAAATAAATTATCTAAAATGGATGGTAATCTTACAATGCTATTCTACTTTAACAAGTTGTATAAAGCATACAGCAACAATTCACCTAGATGGCTTTTAGGATTTGATTTCTGCTCACCTGTTATAAATGTGCATATAGGAAGGAAATCTTCCTCATCAAGTTTTCTGTGGGACAGGAAACCTCTTAAAAGAGAGGAAAGGTAAGAAGAAACATCTCTTCTTTCTTCTTACACTCACCCTAGCACCTGGAAGTCTGGATTAACATCCCATTACACAGTCAGGAAACACACATAAGTAAAAAATAAAATCATAACAGTGTTGACAGGAAACAGGTTCACCTGGGTTTAAACTCTGTCACCTAATGTAAAACATACTAGACAGATTTTGGCTTCACTGTAGTCAGTGAAAATACTCCCATGAATGTCAAAATGGGCAGGATTAATTTAATGTCATTCACTATGATCACAGACGTCTACAGAGGCAAAGAGAAACTGTTCCATAATACTATTCTGTAAAACACAACCATAGCTGTGGTTTCTCACATAGATGCTGAATAGAAGAGAACTAGCTTTAAATATAATCCACACTCTTATTTACATCTTAATGAAAAAAAATTCACTTTTGGAGCTAAAATGTCCCACATTTGCCCTCAGTTGCACTGTGGGGTTTTTCCTGCAATTCTTTGACACATAGACATCAAAGTAATATGAATAATAGAGAAAAAGAGAAAATCATCTTCAAAATACAAGTGTATGAGGATATTATAAGAGTGACATGAATCTGCTAGTAACATTTAAAGAAGCAGAAAAATAATATTGACTCATGTCTTATTTCTTAGATCCCCAAGCTATTGTATATCATCTTGAGATTAGCCCAAGGCAAACAGATATATACTTTAAAATTATGATTTCTTTTTCTCCATACAAGCAATCCTTGAAGAAAAAATTAACCATAAAAATGCAAAGTCTAAAAATTGTAAAAAGCAAATTGGAAGGAGGGCTGCACTTTGACTCCACTTCTAGTGCTTGGTCTCAGGGTCAAAAAGAAGGGCTGCTCTCCACTGGACACCCCAAGCCTAATGCCAAATATCAGCAGCAACCCAACATTCTTCCATCCTATGGACATTACTCTGCCTTCCTGTTCTGCCAAGACCACCCAAACACATCTGAGCTTGTGACGAGGCATCTCTGAACCACACAGGATGGGAATGATTAACAAATACTGCAGGGGTGGCTCCTGTGCAAGGACAACCTCCCTGACCACCAGGAATCATCCAGATCCTCAACCACAGAAACAAGCAGGAAGGGAGATCACAGGGGCCAGCATAACCCAGCACTAGGCATGTTCTGCGGACCCAAATAAGCTCATCCTAACCCCACTAGTGGGATGCCTGCTATGTCCTGGCCATTTCCCACATGTAGGCACCTCCAGAATTTGCCCTTTTTCCACTCTCCTCCCTCTGGTAAGCACCAGGGAATACTCATCTGAATACTTTGGTACCAGGTCACCAGGCCTGGTAAGGTCGGTACACAACTTTTCACACCCAGGCCTTAAGGACCAGAGAGGGAGACTATTAGTATTTTATGCACACTGTGGCATATGTTTTGATTACATCATTAAATCAACCTATTTGATCTCCTAAAAGACCTTACAATGTCCCCTTCTTTCACTTTGAAAACAGGAATAAAATCATCTTTGGCAGCCTGTTATATCCTCATTGAGCCCAGCATGCTGTACATGAGTTTCACAACATCACCCACCCCTCTGCGTACAGAAAAAAAGGGAAATTAGAGTAGAATTGAGATATAGTGCATGTGGATGTTTTAGTCATGTTTTTGGACTGCACCACAATCTGTGCAGCCATACCAGAAAGAGGAGGAAAAACTAAATGCAGAAATCTATATTCCCTGTCCAGAAAAGGCACTGAAACATTATTTGAAATCCTAATGAAGACAAATACTTCATACATCACTAAAATACACGTCCTAAAGAGAATGACAATGGTAGAAAATTAGCTGAAAAATGCAAACAGCGCTATCATCCGTCCTTATCCACTAACAGTAAACATCAAGGTTTTCCAAAAAAGAAAAAAAAGTGCATCAAAGCTGAAAGGCAGAAAACAAAGTAGACACTTAAATTAGAAATTATTTAAATTGAATTTTAAATAAAGAATGCCCAGAAGCTGGCCTGTTTATGATAAACCTCAGGGTTTCTGCTTGGCTGGATTCACATTAGCAGAGGAATGATAGCCTCATGTATTCACTAATCTACTACATTCCAGTTAGAAATGGAATATCACATTAGCATGCAGAAGGGCACAACCCAGCACTACAGGGGAAACCAGTATTTCTGTGGTAAGCACTGGAGAATCACAGTGCAGATCTGTATAAATAATGAGGTAAAGGGAAAAAATGAGCTTGCAGTGTTCTGATGCTCATTTGCCTTGATTAGAATACTGACATTCATTTTAACATGACAACTGTTCTGAACAGCCAACCAAAGGCCAGTGTTCAACACTGTTCTGTTAGGAGCTTCACCTTCCTTCTCTCCCATTTCCCTAAAAAAAAAGATAAAATAATGCTCAGATATGCTGAAATCTTTCATTCATTAATGACTTCCAAGTTTCAGATACAATTCAAAGGGTTTACTCCAGCACTCAGTTTTAGATATATAACTTACTCAGAGTTCTTCCAGTCTAATTTGCAGTTCAGCAGTGACTTGGACTACCTGAAGCTTTTCTTCTGAAGAGCAAAAAATAATTTCAACTTTTGACAGCAGTATCTTTCCTTTGGAAAATGCTCTAAGAGATGTTAGCAACAGATGGTCTAGCATGCTGATACAAGCTTTGTACCTACCTCTTCTCATCATCTTTAACAGAAACAAGCCGAAGAGTCTGATTCCTGCATCATACATATTTCTTATGCTGAAGTCTATTCCCCTCTAGTAAGCTCGTATTTTCCATAAATGTATCTAGAAATATTCATGCATTTCCTAGCTTTTCTGCCTTTGGAGGCCAAAACTCTGCTGGCTTGGGCTAGACCCTTGAAGAAGGCTGTACAGGAGGCACTAGGGAAAATTGGTGGGCAACTTTTCAACCATGTATTGTGCCCCAGAAAATTTCAGAATTAAGGCAACTAAGACTACTGATTAACACCAAATCTGGCAAATAATTTTGGCTGAAAACATATTTTGTGTTTAAAACCTTTCATTTTGACATCATTGAAATACTTGGAAGCATCTAATTCCTAAACACACTGAAGCGTAAAAACACTTCAAAGCAAAAATATTGCTGAAATGTAAGAGTTCTCAAAGACTAGTTTTGTTCAAAAAAACCAGCATCTCTTTCCCCTCAGCTATCTGATTTTTTTCAGCAAAAGGTTATTTTTGGCTGGCCCTCTTGGGAACCTGAGGGAGAATTAAAAAAAAAAAAAGAGAGAGGGGAGACAGGGAAAAATACTCTGGTGTCAAGGATTGCTTTGCCCCATGTTGAGAATGTGTGGGGGAGTGGGTTGGAGACAAAGACAACCACTCCCCTGATGTCCATGTGGCAACAGAGTTTATTCCTCAAAGCCCCTTTTTATTAAGGGGGAGGTCTCAAAAACCCTGTCTGGCTAGATCACTGGTCAGATCTTTTATGCACCCCACATCCTGGACCAGTGAGATGCTTAGGATGGAACATAATTGGTTGAGATTGTGTCTTTCAACCCAGAGGCTGGCTTTATGGAGCTGGGTTTCTTATTTATAGCCAAATTAATTGCACAGTACAAGCCAGCTCATACTGTGACATAATGTGACAACACCATGTCAGTGAAGGCAGAATGGAAAAGACCAAATAACGAGCTAGCCAGTATTGCAGCACCTCCAGCAAGACAAACTGAAGAGTACAAGGATCCCAAGACATAGGATCTAAATAAACATCCTACTGACAGTCCAAGCAGAAAATCTGCTTTGCTGTTAGGTTCCAGGAACTTCAGATCCTCTTTGTTCCCAGGATAAATCACTCCTCCTTTCATATAAATATCACAAAAGCAGAGATCCTCAATACATCAGCTAATATACATATGATAATGTATAATGCAGACTCAGATTACCCTAAATATTAGACCTAATATGCAAATCCCAGAGAGGCAAGCAAACAGGAGATGCCTTGTTCAGAAACCACTTAGCCAGCTGTCAGGAGGTATGTCAGTGCCTCAGGCTGGTTTAGCCCACTGACTTGAAGGCAAAATGCTGACAGATTTATGTTATAGCAATCGCTCTTTTATTAATAATTTTCAATCTGAAATACTTTCAAACGACATCGTTTGAAGGGCTTAAAACCAAACAGAAATTATTCCGTTTTCCCATACTTGAATATATGGCAGGTTAGCTACATTCAGTCTTGCCTGAAGGAGAAAGAGATATTAGCATAGCAAAAATCAGAGATTTTAACAAATCTATTAGATTAGATCTATCTATTATTTTAGGAGGTATTTGCCCTCTCATGCATGTGCGGTTAGGCACAAAATGGTTGTGGTTGAACAAATGTTCAAAAAGGCAATCTCCTAGTATAACTGCTGGAATAATGTGTACAGCATTCAAATAGACAGTCTGTGAGAGTGTTCAGTAAGGAGGTCTTTTTATACTGAATATCTTAATTTCCGTATTGGCAGAAAGGAAAGAGAATTGAATAACACCAGACATTTTAAATCCCAGTTCTCCAATCTACTTCAATTATCCCCTTATCAGTTCTTGAAACTACAGTACCTGTTTTCTCTAAAACTTTGCAAGACTTAAGCTCCATTAGCCACCTCCACTGCTGGCTATTAAACTGTGCATACCCTACAGGGGTGCAATTAAGGAAGCATTAAGATTCTTTAACCAAAGGACAGTTCATTTGTTGCTGCTGCACTCTTTTTTCAGGAGGTTAACATCTTGGCAGTCCTTGCACATCCTAGAGTCAATCTGCATCCAAAGGATGGAGGCTCAGGACTGAGCAGTTTATCTTCTTACCTCTCATTTATTACCACATCACTTGGCAGTGCTGCTGACCTTTCTCACCTTGGAAACAGGGACTACACACTATTGGGACCATGGGAACAGAGACAAAATCCCTCTGAAATAATATACTAATTATAAAAATATTAACAGAACGATGATATTGTAAAAGTTGCAATGTTAAAAGCAAGCTGTTATTTCATCTACTCTCCTACTTGCCTTCTTGTCTCCCACTAAAAGGTTAAAGTACTGATAATTGTGCAGCCAGACATAGTTATATGTAGTTACAAACAAAATACTACACTTTGTCTTCTGCTTGGAGCAGCAGTCCCTTCAGGAGGAAGTGCTGTCCCGCTCTGTCCTGCAAAGAGGGCCATCCCAGTTCAGAATCCTCCTGTGTGGCCCTACATTGGCATCAAAGGCATCATGCATCATGTTGTACCATTTAGACACCACTGCCATGAAACAGGATGCCTTTAGGAAAAGAAGGAAATTAAAGAACCGAATGACTGAAACATTTGAAACTGCAACCATTAGGGAAGTAGAAATAGAATTAGCCTGAAGTGATGGAATTCACTGCAGAAGCTCCTTAAGGAGACTTCAACCCCGTTGTGTACCCAGAGAGAGATTTGCTGCCATCACCAGTGCTGGCTGTGCCTGCTGTGAGTGGCTGAAAAAATCAGCATTAATAAATCCACCAGGCACCACCAGCAGCAAGAGAAGCTGGACAGTGTCAGGGCAGCTGTGAGGGAGAGCAGCAAAAACTCATCTGTGTCACTACAATTCCCTTACTCTTCCCATTCAGGTTTTGGGTAGGATACAAAACCTGCCATGCTTCCTGCTCTTCTCCCCGTGCACCCAAGCTCTACCTCCTCCCTTTTTCATCCAACAAAGAGCAAACTATTCACATTTCCATTGAGGGAATCACATATACCCCCACTTCCTGAGCTCTCACACAGCCCAATCCCCCTGCAGGACAACCTTTTGGAAAGAGCAGCATGGCAGATATGGCAGAGAACAATCCCATTAAGGATGGAGCTCTATGTACAAGTTGATAAACTTGAATTAAGTAATATATTGCTCTGACTGATAAAGACATCACAAAAAATATTCTGAAAACCCACTCCCTAAGCCACACATCCATGACTGTGCAGTAGCTAAATGAGCAGGCAAGTCAGTCTAGTAACAGCTACTTTGGGAAAAATATTAATTTTTATTTTAAAGAAGCAATGGTTGCGATGCATAGTTATTAACCCTTTTTGATTTTAATGTGTCTATCATCTGAAAAATTACTTTCAAAAATATCTTGAAAATTAACCTTTCCTGCATTTTTATTCAATGAACAAAAACCCGAGGAGAACAGAGGGCAGAAGGTGATTTTAAAACAAAAAATTTGTCAGCACTGATGTCACTACATAAGATGAAATTGAATGTTGTTTATTTAACCCTTTTCTTGCCTATAATTTGATCAAGTCAAAATCCCATGTGTAGCATACTCCAAAAAAACCAGTTTGAATGCCAGACAAATCATGCCAACTGAGGTAAAAAGAAATAGAAGGAGCAGATAGAGAAAGAAACATCACAAACCTGAAGTGTGAGCTGTTCTTTTCAATCAAGAAGTGGTTTCACAATTCCAATTCACTTCCTTCTACTTAACTTAGCATGAATAAGAGTTATCTTAGTGCAACCTCTGTAGCAACTTGGCTGAGCTCTCAGAAAAGCAGGAGAGATGGCCTAGAGACACAGCCTTCTTTGCTACAGTGGCCTTACAGAGTATCAAAATACTTCTTAAAACAAGAGAACAACTTGGTTTTTATCCTCAGGTAGGCAGCTAAAAGCCAGTGAGTATTCTGTGAGGAAGTAGTTTTACTGAGCAAAAGGAATATCTGCACATATTCCCTGTCATTTCCTTAATGGCATTTCAAAGTTACAGAGTTATAGAATGGGTCAGATTGGAAGTGAACACATCTGACCCAACCTCCAGCTTAAGCAAGGCCATCCCAGAGCACATGGCATAGGATTGCATCCAGATGGTCCTGGAACACCTCCTATGAGGGAGACTCCACAACCTCCCTCGACCTGCTGAAAATGCTCTTCCTAATGCACTCCAGGACACCTTCCTGGCCACCAGGGGACTGCTGGCTCATGGACAACACGGTGTCCACCAGCACCCCCAGGTCCTTCTCCACAGAGCTGCTCCCCAGCATGTCACTCTCAGCCTGAAACAGCCTGAAACAGATAAAGAAATTCTCTCCTTCTGTTGAAGTATCTCTATATATCAGACATTATGAATAAATATTTACAGACATTATGAATAAATATTATTAAATAATTAATATTTCATAATAATTAAATAATATTTAATTATTGATTTTAAATTCAATAATTTATTAAATTATTTATTATTAAATATTAAATAATGGCTTGAAATCCTTTATCAAGCCATTACTAGCCTTAGAATATATAAACATGAACTGATAAGGAACAGATCCACCAGCCATTATTTATCTTCTTTACTTGAAACTGTGCATATTATTTGCTCCAGGAGCATGAAAGCTTTAAGTTAAAGGTGTGCTAATACTGAATAAAATGCCCTGTATTTCCTTAGATTGGCATCCTAGAAGAGATCCCTCTTAGCCTTTTGGCCCTAGCTCTTAGGAAACTTAATTCATTATTGTGAGAATTTGAAGAAACAAGTTATTTCTATAGAAATTTTCCCTTATATGCAGATAAACTTCATTGGATTTGTTTGGGGTTTTTTTTCCCCCCTTGCTGCATTATAAATGCTAAACTGTGTGGAATACAAATCATAAAGCACCAAGAATGGACTGAGCACATTAGCACAGCAAGGAAGGAAAGGAGAATGCTTACATGGCATGAATAATATATTATACATCCTCACTTCTGTATCCTCAGTATTTGTTTTCCCTTTTACCAATGGATGCAAGGAAGAAAAAATTGTAGGATTTAGCAAGTCTATATTTTGTTTCACATGAAAGAACATTAAGACTTAGTAACTGGACCTGTATTTTTAGATGGCATAGTTGCCTCATGTTACTTCAGATTTTGGCTATGCTACAGAATTACATGGACAAATGGGCAGTGCCCAAGTAGCCAAGCATTTCACCACATTGATACAGAGCAACAAAACCAGAATTTAAGTATACTCCTTTTTCATTGGAAGTCTAGTAAAACAATAAGTAGCTTTACGTTGCTCCAAATTCTGTTTCCTCTTATCCTTGCAGCTGAGTGTCCTTTCTTTATCAATAGGGAGGAAGGTTTGTGACTAATGTAAACCAACCTGTCCTCTCTAGGGGGCTGGGAAATTTAAAAGATTATGAACCCAAATAAAAGCAAATTGCCCTTCACCTAAAAAAATAAACTCATTCACATATATGATCCTGGATCTCTGAAAAAAATCATATATCAGATCTGCCCTGAAGGGCTGGGATAAAGAGAGAGACCAGGCCTTTAAAGAGAAAAAGATCACAGGGATTATTTCCTTAGGGGAAAAAAAAAATCCAAAACCATTTTGTCTGCTTTTTCACCTCAAAAGCAACAAACAAAAAACCCCACAACAAGAAAACTCCTTCAAATAAATTAAAAAAAAAAAAATCAAAACAAAACAAAAACCAAACAAAAAGCAAGAGCGGAAGCAATCACCCAGCATGGAAAATAAACTAAAATGCTGGAAGATAATCAAACAGATCAGAAAATAGCTTTATAATGGGAAATGTCAGGCAACACTAGTAAAAACTGAAGCTTCCATTCCCACCTGTAATCACCAGCACTGCACTCTTAATAGGTAATCCACAATTAGACACAGATGGTGACAGAGATGCTGCAATTTTCTGTTGATGCATGTGGTTATATATTTTGAAACTAAATGCTCAGGAAAATTAAGGGCACTCCTGGAGATTTCTCCTTTAGGTCTCCAAGATCACCTCTCAAATCAGAGGGCAAGACTTAAAAGATGAAACAAACAGTATAAAGACAAACACTTAATAACAATAATCTGGATTATTTTAGAATTTTGCATTTCCTATTGCTCTAGCAAGTTCTCAGTGATGACAGAAAGTCTATTCAACATAAACCTATTTTCTCAACAAATGACAAATGAATTTACTAAGAATTCTATTTTGGATAAAGCACAAAGAAAAATGAAATAATCTTATGCAAAAGTGCAGGCTGAGAGGTAAAAGCAAAATTCTGAAAAATAATTTAGTAGGATATTTTAGAAAAGCCCTTTTCTGTTTTTAAAATAAATTGCATTGTGTTCAGAATGTTTCAAGGTGGTGTTTGGGTTGAAATCCATACTTCAACAGGTTGCTATGTAAATATTAAGTTAAACCAACTTGTTTTATTCCCCATAAAATTCCACTGAAAAAAACCTTTTTCAATAACTCCTTTAAAGTTTTCTCCTTTTGATATCAAAGAATATTAAAATACACAGAGAGAACTTTTTAATACAGCTACGCTGTTTTCTGTTTAACCATGAAAACATTGATTTGCTTCTTTGGCATTTAAAGGTGTCTTAACTTCTTGAAGACCAATTTGCAAATAGTTTTTTTCTGTTCATGAGAAGAGAAAACTACTAAGGCATATGCACAAAGGCTCTCAAGGAGGGAAAGATGCCAGCAGCATGTTTTGAAAGCACAAAGATATGTCTTCTATCTTAATTAAATATCCAGGAAGAAAAAAAAAAAACATTTTCCCAGAGTAAGCAAGCAAGTGGACTCTGCACATCCTTCCCTTTATCACTTCTTTTTGTAAGTCTTTCTGTGAGCAAACCACTAATTAACATATTCAGAACAAAGAGCCAGAAACCTGACCTGACTGGAATTTCAATTCAATTCTGTTCCTTCACCATCACCAGCAAAATGAAGTTAGCTTCAGAAGAGGCAAATCATTATAACCATTTAAAAAAATAGAATTTTTTCTAGATATTGATGACATTTAGTTTAAGATAATAACAGTTTCTCCTCACAAAAACCACTAAGCTTATACTACATTTTCCCAGAAATGAGAATAACTCACATGATGAAGAGACAAATTTAAAGAAAATCTATGATTACTAGGACTAGCTAATTTACTAGTCTTAAAACTGATCTCAGAATGGAGAAACATCTATGGAGTTACCAAACTTCAATTTCATAGAGCTTGGTTAAGATCAGTCCCTTTTATCCACTGGACTTTGTACAATATATGTGATAGAATGTCCTTTAGTCTCAAATTCTTTTGACAATTTAGAATCAGTTTAGTATCACTGTGAACTTGTGCTAGAGACGGACAAGACACATACTTCTTCAAGCAGCGAACAAAGGTCCCTTTATTACCTATCCACAGCCCAAATTTATATCCTTTTCTAACGCACCACTCTGATAGGTTGGTAACTAGTTGTTACCCCATTTGATTGGTTGGTAACTAGTTGTTACCCCGTTTGATTGGATGGTTGGTTAGTCATGGTACGTGCTGGCTCAAGTTCCATTTTTTGGATATGTTTGCATTCTTCTCTCAGCATCCAGGACAGCTGTCACAGGTGCAGTTAACTGCCACAGTTTTAGAATTCCTTCCCAAGAGAACAAGCAGATTTCCACTGTTACGGGATTCCAGTCTCATGAAAGCTGGGAAGTTTCCAAGGATACAGCTGACCAAGTCGAAGTCCCATCTATAATGCCCAGACTTCAAGCCTGTTGTCAGCCATCACAGTTCAGTCCAGTAATGTAAGGCAGAAAAGTCCACAATCAGTTGCAGAAATATTTTGCCCCCTTGGAAGTGAAAACTATACTCAGAATGGCAAGCTTTCAAAACCACATACTACCTACTGCTAGGTTTAGGCTTATGGTTTTCACTTAAATTGTAATGCTTTCTTTCTTCCTTCCCCAAGACATGGGAAAATGTGGTGTTTGTTGGGGTCCCCAGGAAGAGGTGAGAGATGAGAATCTGTCTCCATGTTCTTAGAAGGCAGATTTATTGTTATATTGTATTGTATTGTATTATATTGTATCATATTACATTACATTACATATTACATTACATTAATTATATTATATTATTATATTATATATATTATATTATATTATATTATATTATATTATATTATATTATATTATATTATATTATATTATATTATATTATATTATATTATATTATATTATATTATAATTAATGAATACTATACTAAAACTATACTAAAGAAAGAGAAAGGATACATCGGAAGGCTTAACCAGAATGAACAGTAAAAACCCATGACTCCTTCCAGAGTTCTGACACAGATGGCTGTGATTGGCCATTAGGTTAAAACAATTCATATGGAACCAATCAAACATTCACCTGTTGGTAAACAATGTCCAAGCAACAGTCCAAAGCAGCAAAACAGGGAGAAATTAATCAGATAATTACTGTTTACATTTCTCTCTGAGGCTTCTCAGCTTCCCAGGAGAAAGTCCTCGGCAACAAGGATTTTTCAGGAAATACCATGGTGACAGGTAAATACCCTGGCAACAGGTATCTTGTCTCTTAACATACATCATTATACCAGCCAAACCTGTTAAGACTTACAATAAACAGCTATCAGACTTTTAACCTGACAGAATTTGCTAAACAAACCCCAGAGGCAGAGCTGCAACAGCATCAATTTGGATATTTTGAAGCTGTGGCAACTCTGAAAAAAGTTAATTCAAGCAGCAAACCAGACACTCTCAGATTATCATATTGCTCTAAGGATATTCAACTATGTATGTGTGTATATATATATAAATATATATATATATACACATAAAATGCATATGTTTATATATATATTTATATATATATATATAATTATATTATATATATATATCTATATATATATAATTGAGGGTTTGTCTTATTTCCATTGTGATGTTTTACACCAATCTAGTTGTTGCAGCCAAAAACCTCCTTCTGACATAAACTTTCATATCTAAAGGAAAATAGTTGGTTTCATACAGCTTTGGGTTTAATTAGGCACCCTCTGGGACTTTTTCTTATCCAGAATGCAATGCCTTCTAGGCAGCCCCAAGCATTAACATACTGAAAAGCCATGTCAGCCATGAAGAGCAATCAGCCTCAGCCATAAGGAAAACATTGTGCAGAAATGCCTAGGCTCAGGCTGGGGGGCTGTTGAAGACCCATCATGAGTGTAAGTGAAAAAAAAAAGGTGAGGGGAATGCTCCAGCTAATTAATGAATGAAAGACCTGAGTAAGCAAAAATAAATCAAGAGGCCATTCTCCACTCTCCTGGGATGCATGCAGGCTAGTCATAAGCATGACATCAGTATCCTCATGCCAGATTTCTTCAGATTATTATGTAGAATGAAGAGAGCAAAGGAAATACAGGCCCAAGTTTCAAAAACAGTTTTCTGCAAGGATTACATCTGTAATGATATTTTAACAGTGGTTAAAGAGGATTATGCACTAACCAGAGATAAATTTGCTGGCTGAGACTTTGCTAATCATATTTTAGGAGGACTGTTGCAGTGTTGAATCCCTTCACCAGAGTATTAATCTACCTGCGACACAACTTCCTGGAGACCCATTCTCAGAACCTGTTATGAGCCATAGTTCAGGTCCCCCAGTGTCAGACAGGTTTTCGATTCATAATTCATCTTTGTTATAAAAACTTCCAATGAAAACATTTTATTCTGAGAATTTAGGTCACAGGAAGGGAGGGAGGAAGGAACTGCATAAGAAAAACAAAGCAAAGTAACCCAAACCCTAACCCTCTTCCCAGGCATACCAGCTGAACTGGAAAAAGTGTCCTCTTGGAAAAAGTGGGCACTAGGGAAGCATAGGCAATGCAATAGGTCTTAAAAAAAAAAAAAAGAAAAAAAAAAGAAAAAAAAAACCAAAACCAAACAAAATAAAAAAATCATTCTAGATTTTCTAGTGGACAGTCCACTCATACAACACCAGAAATCTCCAGTCTGATGGAGAACCAGATAACTTCAGTCTGGGTTTCAAACTAGGGGTAACCCATATCTCATTTATGCTTGATTTATGCGTCTTTTCTTTAGCCTGTTCTTCAAATGTAGGGACTGCTAATTGGTGATTTCATGGAAGAAAACCCTTGATGTCTTTCCCAGGAGTCACACAGGATGAAGCAGAACAATGACTGCTCTAGCAACAAGTGAGAAAGCTCCTCTTGAGGAAGAACAAACAAGTTTTCCCCTCATTAACAACACAATCACTTACCACAATTACAAATTATCATATACAGTTCAGTATTGGCCAACCTTTACAGTGGCATTGTAGAAAGACAAAGATTAAATTTGCTGAATATACTTTGAATAAGGAAAACCATTCAAACAGAGAAAAGTTGACCTAGAAAGAGGATTCATGTAAAACTCATTGATGTTGAAGGAGACAAAAAGAACTCCTCCATGTAGAGAGTGGCAGAGCACTGGAGCAGGGAGGTGTTGGAGTCTCCCTCTCTGGAGACATTCCAAATCCACCTGGATGTGTTCCCATGTCACCTGCTTGAGGTGAGCCTGCCTTGGCAGGGAGGTTGGACTGGATGAACTTCAGGGGTCCCTTCCAAACCTACCTATTTTGTAATTCTGTGATTCTGTGATATTAACAGGATACTTTTATCTTAAGGGCAGTCTCTCTTACTCTCATGAAGTCCACAGAGCCTGCAGCACAGTGCAGGGTGTGCCTGAACCTCAGCAGCCAAGGCATCACCCTTTCTGGGCTGGTCATATGCAATGAAGGAAGCCCAAATGCCCAGAGAAGCACTGAAGATAGAGAGGCTATCTGATTAAACAAACCATTACAGATGAAACACATTTTAAAATGGACCAATTTATCTCCTGACTGCAGCTGCTATTTTTCACCTGGAAGCTGGGAAAATATCAGACTGTGGCCCCAAGCAGTCACAGAAGATGTATATTTCGGGAATATGCTTTGGATGACACTTATAGTCATACTTTCTCCAGAAAAGCATCTAATTTACACACCAGATTTGATATTTTAGTTTATTGGTAATTCAGAGCACTCCTTCCAAACACCCACGTGGCCCTACGAGCCTTGATTACCTTTTTTATGCTAGATCTTCCTTGCAGAACTCTGAAATGAAAGTGATGAATGTGCTCCTGTCAGGTGCCATTCCTGGGTGGCCTTGAATCCATTCAGTTATCTCTTACACTGCCAGCCCTGACAATGATGAACACAAGGCAGGTAGCTGACAACACCTCCACAGAGTACAAAATAATTTTTTTTAAAAAAAGCCAAAAAGAGAGATAGATGGAAAAGGTATGATTGCCACCATTGGATTTTTCGCTCACCCACACTGCCTTCAGAGGAGCTGCTTGGGGAGGGATTATGGAGTCCGTTTATGCAATTATATGGAATAGGATATCCAGCATTCCTCAGCTCCATTCACTAAAGCTGAGCATTAGACTGTTCAGGTGCATTGCCTTTCTTTTGTCTCTTTACCTCTCTGTGGTTCACATTGATTGTAGACAGGGATTCCAACGGGTTTGTCTCACAGTGACCACAGAGCAGTCTGATGACACTTCTATTTTCAGGTACCATGGATGTAACTCTGCTAGTCAAGGAAGAGTCTCCCAAAAGGATGAAGGCTAGAAAGAGCTGCTAGCCTGGATTGTTGCATTCATGGCAGACCACAAAACAGCCTGGTTTCTCCCTAATCCTAACATGTAAAGAAAAGATTCTTACACAAGAAGTGCTCCTCAGGGGATCTCTATTTTTTTGTCTCCAGCAGTCACACATGCCTGGTTTTAGACCTAACACAAAATGCATACCACTGCACTTCCATTCCAGAGCCACAAGAGCTTCACCCTAAAAAACTTCTGTTTAAACCAGAAAGGTGTGAAAGAAAAACAGGGAGTTTTGCTTTTAAACTAAAATCTTTTCTGTGGCATCTTTTCATTTTCCCACCTCTAAAATGTGTAAATCTAAACTTAGAACTCTTTTCCTCCCCACATGTCTTCAGTGTTTTATTTTAAAAAGACCAATATGATTAATTCCTGTCCTCATCATGACTCAGATTTCCCATGCTCTCTCTTACATTTTTCACCACAGAAAACTTGTATTACACTGGGGAATAAGGAGCTGCAAAACAATTCTAGAACAAATACCTTTTCTAACATATGCTTACACTCAGATTTGGCTCAGAACTCACTGCTTTCATAAAAAGTTTAATTGAATCCTTTGTTTATTTTCATTTTCCCAGAAGGGAGAGCTTTCATACTATTGGGTTAATCCAATTGATACTAACACCTTTAAACAAAGGCATTTACTTTTAATCAGGCCAGTTGAGTTCCGCCTATAGCCACTGAAAAGAAACATCTCAAAAAAAATTTATCTTAGAAGTAACTTCATCTTAGAAACCTGCCTTTAGATAGACAGATCGCTCGAGGTGCTTCTCTCTTGTCATTCGCTATTGAAGAAGTGAAAGTATCAACTGGGGATGAGATTTCAAAGTCTGATTGATTACATAGCAAGGGAGATATCAATGTAATGAATAATATAGTGCAGAGGCCTTTCCTTTGTTTTCTCACTCTAAGTACCAAAACTAGAGTTGAATAAAAAAAGTGGTAATTTATTCAGGAAACAACTGCCCCTTCATTAAAAATATTATTACAGCTCTTGAAAATTCTGTCTTAAAACAGAATGCACTGAAGTAACAACTCTGGCTTCTCCTGTTCATGTAGAATAGCACTTCAGGCATTGAAAGAAGCACAACACAGAATATATTGTTGACAAAAAAATTTGGCAGAGGCAATGTAAAAGATTCAGTGGCAAAAATGATCTGTAACATTTGCAGCTTTAATTTTATTATTTATTATTATGTCAGTTTATTACAGCAATATATACTGATTTATATATACCTTATATGCAAGACATTGTCATCCTTGTGGCCTTACAAATTCAACCCTCGGTGCTTAGAAAAATTTTGCTATAATCTATAAGGAACTTTTGTGTTTCCAGTAGGCAGCTCCCAGGCTGCTCAAGCCTGGGACAGACTGATCCTACAAATTACATTATTCTCTCCTATGTCCACAGCAGACACTCAGTTTTCTGCACAAATATAAAATAATCTCTTATTTTAAATGGGGAACAAGGGAAAAGGCAGCAATCCACCAGATGGGTGCTGCTGAAAACATAGTACAGAGAATGTTCACCACTGGATTTATATCTGGCAGACATTGCTCCAGAGAGAATACTGAGTGCTCCTGAGAGAATACTGAGAGAATACTCTCTTTGTGGCAGAGGTAATCTTGGTGCTCAGACTGTAAGTGAAAGTAGTAAATAGAAAGACTGTAAATAGAAATGCTGACTCTTTTTTTTCTAGTTTGGAAGGCACAGGAGAAATGGCTTTGCTGATAAGTTATTGGATGGGGTAGAACTAGAGAACAAAATTAATTCTGTTCTTTCAGCCTAAAAAGGCAACCAATCAATATTTATATCTGTATCACTTGGAGAAAAGAAGATTATAAAAAAGAGTTACATTTAAAACAACTTATCTTTAACTACTCAAGGCAATATACTGCAAGCAGTTACTGGACTTGCCTGATTAGTAATAAGCAAACAGGGAAAAGGCAGGAAAAGGGAAAAAATAAAATTTTAATACAAGGTTTTTGAACGCTAGAACCATAAATAAATATAGGTGCTAATGACCTCAAAAATGACATCCAGTCCTGACACTCAGCATCTTGAAAACAAGCAATGGTTCTTTGGAGGTCCTCCCACAGGGCTAAATGTACAGACATCTTAATCTCTCCTGTCCAATTCCTGAACAAAAACATATCAGCAGATGCTGACAGGAGTAGAGAGCTGCAATTACATGAGAAATTACACCTGCCTCAGACTGTGGCACAGAGAAGCAGAGGAACGCATTCAGGACTTAACCTTGCCCATAAGCCTGCCCAGCCCTTCCATGATCCATCCAATGCAGGGCTCCTCTCTCCCTGTGCTACTCCCCCAGCTGTGTCTCACAACTCTTCCTAGAGGCCTCCAACATGGAAGAGTTCATGACCAACAGTATTTACAAGTGTCTACCATCATTGCCTTCGGAAAATAGTTCCAAATATTTTATCCAAATTTCAGGGTATTTTATTTTATCCAAGTTTCATTTGAAACAAAGCCAGAACAGAACTCACTCTTCTGTTCATTTTCTTATCAAACCAGTAACAAAGTTCTTTACAATAAAAGACTGGCAGAGTGAGGCAGTGTTTCACTCCCAACACAACACTGATGGGTTTTTCATACTCCCACACCACAACCTATGTGGTCTGAAGGACTGCTCTCACAAGCACACTGGAGAAACCCATATCAACTTTTCAACCACAAAGCTATGTAGTCTGGGATTTCTAAGAAATACAAAACCTTACAACTTCTAAAAAGAGAAGCTCTTTTTGGTCCTCAGGAAGATTTTGTGCTCTAACAATCCACTGAGAGTGACTTCCTCTAAACTTGGGGCCAACTTAAGCCTTTATGTAATTCCCAGAGACAAATGAATGTTTGGTGTAAATACAGAATATAGGGATAAATGGTTGTTCATCAGCATTTAAAAAAAAGAAATCCGATTTCTCACTTTATACCTCAGAGCTCTCTCTTAACTTCATATCTTTTCCCAAAAATAGTCACTGAAGTCTGACTAATCCACACCTCTTTCCATCACCTTGCTATCCACTAGTGACAAATAAACTTCTTCATTTACAATTTTTCTGTAAAGTGGTAGAGCTGATGTAAAATGAAAAACAAACTGTCAGTGTCAATACTGGAGATAAGAATTCATCATCTGATAGGACTCTTTTATTTGAGCTAATCAACTCATGCTGACATCTTAAACTCCAAGAGTCTGACCCAAAAGCTTCCAGAGCTTCCCAAAAATTATTCTAATCAATGGACCAGATTAATTAAAGAATGGACAAAGATTCCCAGCTTGCTGATAAATTACAAGGATGATTCACTTGTGATACATGCGTTCAAGGGTTGGAGACAGACACATGACACACACCAGTGGGTCATCAGCAACAGAAATTAGTTCATATGGATTTCCTGGGCTCAGGTAATGGACTGGATGAGACCTCTCTGCCCAGCTCTCTGGCCAGTGGTGTATCTGCATCTAAGCTAGAACAGGTTCTGGCTGAGGTCTTTGCTTGGGTTTGAATCCAACCTATCCCCACTGTAACTGGGGACTTGTTTCTTCTAGGTTGGGTTGAGTTAGGGGGCAGCTTCAGATCAGCTGCAATGCGACAACACATTTCTAAGAGTATAAGCCTTAAAAATTAATTAATCCCAGAAAAGGAAAAGAGAAAAATCAAATCTCTAGGAAGAGTCCTGCCAATGCAGAAGAAGGGTAAGGACAAGAGTTATTTTTACTCATTTCCAACTCCCACCCCCATAAACACTGAATGCAACTCCCTCAGAGGGGGAAGTGTTTAAATGAAAACCCAGGCTTGTAGCACCTCCTGACAGGAACACATGGTGACTCACTGCAGCATCCTACAGTGTCAGCAATCCCACCATCCCTGATGCAAGGCCAAACAGCAGCAAGAGCCACTAGCAATTCCCACCAGAAGCTGAGCCCCTGGAAATTATAGCCTGGGCCTGTGCAGAGCTCCTTATGCCTCTTTCACTTTTTGGAGACCTGTGTATTAGGCTTGAGAACCTGCTTCATTAGTCAGGCAATGATCTGCCCTTGTTTGTGAACTCATTGGCCTGCAAAGTTTAGTGTTTCCTTTAAAAAAACTGCTCAGCAAGGGAAGATTTGGAGACTAAAAGGAAACTGTAAACTAGTTTGTTGTTGATGTGGGGGATTTTGGGGGATTTTGTCATGCTTTTATCCCCCTCTCATTCCACAGAGCTCGTTCTGTCAGACATTGCATGTGTCTGATTGTTACTTAGGCCACAGAGGTCTAACTAACTGTGCTCCTGCTGAGGAAAATCCCTTACATTAAAAAAAAAAAAAAAAAAAACACAAACAAAACACCAAAACAAAACAACAAAAAACAACAACAAAAAAAAAAAATACACCCACTCTAGACTCAGAACAAAGCTCTTGTTTAACTTGATGCCCGAAGTGCCATTCTTTTCTCATACTGTTTGTGCTGCTGTTAACATCTAGCAGAGGAGCACATATTTTAGGAATCACTTCAGAATTAGTCCACATGACTGAAGACCAATCAAAAGAAACATCCAGAAAGTAATAAGCTGTAAAAAGGGAAATGCACTGAGCTTGGTTCAGGATTTGTTCCTTTTAAATTTCTTTCATCACTTCTGTGGCTGGAAGCATGGCAGGGTGAGAACAGAAGACTTTGTGCAATATTTGGAGGTGGTGATGGGTAATCCTATTGCCATCAGTACTAACCTAAGGATAAAAGATTTAAAGAAGTGGCAACACAGGGACTCAGGGTGGGGGGTGTGAAAGGAAAAAAAAAATCAGAAAGGACAGTGAGATTTATGTAAATCCCCTGGGAGTGCACTGGAAATTTCTGTGATGAAAAACTGAGATTGCTCTGAGAGAGACTATTGAAGAAAAAGTCAGTGTTGTGTAAAGGGAGAGAGGTTAGCTGGGTCGCTTACCAGTCTGGCCTGATTTTCCCTATTCTTCCCTGAAACTGTAAGCATTGCCACATGAATTTCTGCATCTTGCGCTGAAGTGAAATATCATATGGATGGGAAAACTTTTTTGGATTTGATTAACTGTGCTGCTGTTAGTGTCAAAACCTAAGGCAGTATATGTATGCAAAGATGAAGGGGGAAAAAGACCCCAGCACAGAAGAGACTTAGCTTATGTGGAAGCATTAGACAAATGCACCGCATTACAGAAGTGTGCTTTCAGGTCAATCCTGATACTTGCAGAAACAGACTCAGCCCAACACCAGCCAAGCAAATGCAAGATAGTGCCCTTATATTCCTTCCATCATTTCAATACAGGCAGGTTTTATTCCTAGCCTTCATCCGCATTTGGGTGTACTAGAAACATTTATCACTGTGGAAGATACAGAATTGATTTCTGACTAGATATTCCCTGCCGCTGAGGGTATAGAAAAGCAGAGAAACAGCATCATGAGTTATGAAAGCAATAATGGAACATTGATACCATAAGCCAAGCATGTCTGAATTTAGTTACTTAACAATTACATCCCCAGGACTCTCTTGTCTTCTGGCACATGTTTCATGTAGAAGCACGTAATTAATGTTTCTTATATTTTCTCACTGCAGATCATTTTTCTGGTCACGAAAGGAAGGTAAACTTTGCACTGGTCCTTTTTCCTTTATGCTACACATTGTTGGAGATTTGAGTTAAAAGACACCACAACCTTTGGTGTAACACTCTCAGCAATTTTGATTCTCTTCTGCTATATGCACCCACTTCCTGAGATGGCATGAAAGCATTTTATATCTAACAATGTCAAAACCAGAAAACCTATAACCACTACAAAAACCTTAAAGCTGTTTGGCACTTGAAAGCAATTTGATCCCTTTGCTGCACTACTAGCCATTAGTGAGCTCATCCAAAGAGAATCAATTTCGTTTCCACCCTGCCTAACTTACTGAATCTCTCACTACACATTATTCTGGCCATAAATACTTTGCAAAAGCCAGCATGGTTGATGCCATGTAACTCTGTGATAAGCATAAATACACTTGCATACAAGTCAGCATGAGCTAGTTTTTCCTATGTATAGCTGGAGACTGCTTGTCATCTTCATTATTTGGCCTGAACTCATACAATGCTTAGAAGAAAGAAAGCCTTCTTTACCCTGGCTTGCAGAATGATGCTGATAGGAAGTTTGTTTCAACTTTGCTTTGTTTGACATTGTCTACTGACAAATCAGAACATCTCCCTCTTGTTTGCTAGCAGTGTCTCAATCAAGCTGCATCTAGCAGTTATAGTCCCAGTTTCCCAGAATTCTATTCGGCAGAAGACAATTTCTCAGAAGGTGCTCTCTGCAAGATGTATTAAATACATTTTCTTCTGACTTACTGCACCAAAAACCACATATTTAGAAATTCCTGTTTGTAGTCATTTATCTGATACACCTCCAGTATGTCAAGTGTGATATAACAACACTTTAAACAAGTCCCAGTCAGTAGTGTAATTCTGGGACTGCTTGGATTCAGTAGCAGTTGTCAGTAGAAGCAAATATATCCTTTACAACTGACTTCAATGGATTTGGCCTCTTACTGTTCCGAGAACTGAGTTTGCAACAAACTTGGCCACCTGTGTGACCCCATGGAACATGAACACCACAGCCAGGCAAAGCAGGAACCAAATTAGCAGGATTTACCCCCACTTGTCCAGGAGACTTGCTTTCTAATACAAAGACTTTGAATGCAAATACAGGCTTTTCTGAGGTACATACTGCTCTTTTGAGGCACACCAAAAAGATATTTTATGGACTGCACATGGTATTTGGATGGATATGTCTGTTCCACAGCGTCTGAATTCTTTCAGCATATAGTCATATGACAAAGGGCAATGGCTTCAAACTGGAAGATTGATTAAATATTAGGAAGAATTCCTTTACTGTGAGGATAGTGATGCACTGGAACACATTGGCCCAGATAAGGTGTAGGTCTCATCCCTGGAAGTGTTCAAGGCCAGATTAGATGGAGCTCTGAGCAACCTAGTGGTCTAGTGTATCCCTAGCCATGGCAGTTTGAACTAAATGGCCTCTATGTGCCTAGAAACCCTCAGCATTTAATGTTATGAATATGATCAAGGCCAGACTTTCTCCAAAAAAAGAGGTTCTCGTTTATTAAAATAGCTACAGGAACAGAGTACCCAGGATAAGCCCATGCACCCACACAGCGAGCCAAAAACAAAACAGTGCACTAACCCCAAGTGCACTGGGTTCTCCCCAACAAAAAAACAAACAAATATCCCAAAAGAAGAACCCTGACTCAACCTAACTCCCCATTCATAGCCCCCTTGGAGTCCAGGATTGGTCCATTTTGGATCCGCATGACAATTGGTCCATTTCCAGGCTTCTCATTGGTCTTTACCGTCGTTCATTCTGGACCAATCCCTTCTGCAGGGCTTCGAATGATTGGTCAGATCTTTCGTCCAGTCCATCTTCAAACCTCACCTTGCACCGCTGGAACCACTGTTCCACCAAACCCTGACTCTTCTCCTAGAACATTCTAAAAAGGCCCCGCCCCTCACTCTAACATAATACAATTAGTATAACATGATTAATACAATATAATTTAAGTATACCCTAATTTAACATAATTTAACTTTTTCCTATAACATTAGTACTCCGTGATCCAGCTGATTTCACTGCTACCTTTTACCACATGAGGCTACTTTCCCTTTTCCAGGCACATTGAGAAAAGCCAGGTAGAGGTTTAGGAAACAAAACACCACTCCTATCTAGGAATCCATGTTTTGCAACGGTCCTACTCAGGAGAAGAGCTGAAAAACACAGTTATGGTATCATGTAAAGAGAAACCACAGGTTAGTTTTACCACAGACATAAAACAAAAATTGTGCTTTAGAGAGCCTCTTTTTTTCTTTTTGCAGGTTGTAGCAATCAAATACAAATTTACACAAAGAGGCATCTCTGCCTTACTCACTGGGAGAAGACCGATTAGCCCTGGGATGAAACAGGTTGGCTCAAAAGCCCAACAATCCTTTGGTGGGGGGCTCTAGGACTTCAGGGAAGGTTTGAAGATTAGAATGAGAGACATTTGGAAGAACATTCTGAAGACCCAGAACAGCATGTTAAAAAAACGCAAATGGTTAGAATTCCTAGAATGTGGACTGTAACACTTTTTCTCTCTCTGTGACACAAGAGACTGGCTACCATGTGTGAGGCAGTGTCATAGACATCTTTTATGAAAATCCTTTCTTTAGGATTTTTCCCTCCCGAGAAGCCTCAAGAACAAAATGTAAACATTGATTATCTGCTGCTGTGGAATGCAACAGGTGGATCTTTGATTGGTCCATGTTCGTTGTTTTTAATTCATGGCTAATCACAGCTTAGCTAGCTCAGACAGAGAGTCCAAGACGGAAGCTTTTGTTATTTTTTCTTATTGTATTTTTAGCTAGTTTTTTGATGAAATCTTTTATTCTATTTTTTAGTATAGTTTAATGTAATATATATCCTAAAATAATAAATCAAGCCTTCTAAAACATGGAGTCAAATCCTCGTCTCTTCCCTCAACCTGAGACACCTGTGAACGCTCTCACAAGGCAGGGCAATAAATACATTAGCAACACATCAACATTTGGACGGGCTCTTTATATTTCTAAATTGTATTAATATATATCTCTTGCTCAGCATTGTGGTTTAATGTAGGTTTGGTTTTTGACTGGGGAGGGAGTCCTGACCCATGGAAGGGGTTCCCTGTAGGGACCTGGCAGAACCAATCAGCTGCCTAGTTTTGGAAGATTGATACCTGGTTAAACCACTTAAAAGAGTTGGATGTGCCTCTATGAAAAACACATTAAAGGATGGGCATGCTCATGGGAAGCTCTCTTGGGGTCTGGCCGACCCAGCCCTGTGCGGCCACAAGACTGGGTCAGGCCAGGCCTGGTTGGGCCAGCCCTGCATGGCCAGGTCAGTCTGTGGCTTGGCTGAGATTTCTGCCACCACTGGGCCATACCACCAGGACTATCCCAACACCACGAGCAACCACGCAGCTGGGACCAGCCCTGCATGACCAGGGCAGCACCATGGGGCTGCAGCTATCTCAGCATGGCTCACAAATGAGTTTTTTTTTACTCCAGGACCAGCGCTGGGAGTGATCCCATGGCTGGGACTGCACAGCTGATATCGGCAAGACCAGCAGCACTGTGCAGCTGCAGATATCTCAGCATGGCTTGCAATGAACTTTGTCTGCTTAGCTGCTTTTAGCCAGCAATGCGGCACACCGAAGGGCAAAAGCAGCAGCAGCACTTTTCCCTTCTTTCCAACAGTCCACATGAAGGCAAGGCACAGGCATCCAGCACAACTTGCATGGTTCCAGCAGCGAAAGACACAGCAATTCCTCGATTCCAGAGCCTGGATGAGATCAAACTTTCAACCCTGCAGAGCTCTATAAAAACTGTTTCAACTGATAAAACTTCAGAATAAACAAACCTATGAACATCAATTCTCTCCTGAATCAGCAAAAAGGAAGGGGTGTAGGCACATAGAGAAAACAACATGGGACACTGATGTCAGTGAAGAAGGAGCCAAATTCTAGATGGGAGGGGATTGAGAAGATGCTATAGTTTTGGGCTGAAATTATTTTGTAAGGCTATGGTGAAGATGTATTTGATACATATTTTTCTCTGTAATTCATGGAATGCATTGTAGTGTTCTAATCACAGCCATAAGCAGAAGCACCAGCGTTGGAATAAGCAGATGTTGTAGTAGCTGTAATCCAATAAGAAGCTTGAATAGAAAGAGAGGAGAGAGATGAGAAACTTTGCCCCGGAAAAGAAGAAAACCTCTGTTCCCAGAGATGAATGAAAAGAACTTTTGTTTTTTATGCTAGAACAGCTCATGCTTAAATAGCACCCCAATAATTTGACACAGCCATGAACCTTCCCTGTGGAAGGCTGCAAAAAGATGGGAGGGACTGTTAATTTCCATGACTGTTATTCATGGAAATTATAAATGCTGTGAGAGACCTTTTCTTGTGGAGAAGTCTTCATGGCATGGCAAGGTGACTCCTCTCCCTCAGAGAACTGAAGAAAGACTATTTTAGAGGTGGTAAGCTGACTGAAAGTCCCAGGTTTTGTCTCTTTATGTTGTTAGTGGGAAAGAAAAGAGTGATGGAGGAGGAGAAGTGTTCTGAAAGTTTTATTCTGATTTCTTATTATTTTTTCTTTTAGTTCTGTCAATAAAGTTCTCTTTATACTCTTTAAAGTTTGAGCCTGTTTTGCCCCCTCCTTCTAATCCATATCTCACAGCAGAAAAATGAGTAAATATATTCTAGTGGGTGCGTTGGTAATTTGGTGAGCCCTAAACCCGCTACACTCAGTTCACACAGTTCTTTCACTGAGGGATATCATTAGCTTTTCTAGAGACACAAAATAGAGGGCATTCCCTTGAACCTAAATGAGTCCAGCAATATAAGGCATTTTTTCCATTATCCACAGTAATAATCCATTTTTTCCTGAAATCTCAAAGGATACCACTTGCTGCTCAGAGGGCAATAATGGGAAACTTTTGTAACTTAACAAAGTCTTATGGGCATTTTCCATATTCTACATGGTTGTCTACCGTGTTATATTCTTTTTTAAAGGCTGCAGCTTTCAAGTTACTGGCAAATTTTGATTACACCAGCCAATGCCACTAAAGAAATATCTACCAAGGAAAACACAGACAGGCTAGTGAAGGAAGCTTACCAGGTCTCCTGAAGTACAATTCCAAATTGTGCTCTGGAGCCACATCACCAGCTCCTGTCAATAAACCTGGCTGCAAATGGCTACAACTCTATGCTTCCCAACTCAAACCTTTTCAAAATGCCTTCGCTGTAAGGGGCTCTGGGTTCACCCAAGCTCAGGCAGGCAATGGACTGACTCGACATGAGCAAATTTAAGTCACTGAATGTGGTCCTTCAGTCTGCTATTTCTTTCCTTGCAGAGGATGAGTTGCTGAAAAAAGCTCTTAAGTGTTTCTCCCAGCAGGCAGACAGCCTTCAGCTACAGGAGGCATTAACACCCTGCTATCCAAGGCAAGAAAGCATTAACAATTTACAGAGCTCTGTCCAGAGGCCTGGGGCTTCCTGCTGGGTTATGGTCCAGAGCTTTGTTTTTTTCTTTCTTTTTTACTATTTTACACATATCCCCTTCTTTTTCTGATCCTATAGCAATGAGTACTTCTGCTTGTGACCTCTATTTTTTGCAACGTCGAAAGAAATCTAAATAGAGATGTAGAAAAAAGGTAATTATTATCTTCACATCATATCAACAAGAAGAGCAAGAAGAGATATATTTTTGACTGAAAACCTGTCGCAGACATTCTTTGTGAAAAATCCTTTCTGTAGGACTTTTCCTGCTAGAGCTGAGAAGCTCAGTAACAAATGCAAACAATTATTATCTGCTGTTGTGGAATGCAACAGGTCCACCCGTCATTGGTCCCCTGTAGATGTTTGGATCTACTGACCACTCACGGTGGAGATGCTATCCTCTCTGCTGAGCCAGACAGACCTTTGTTATTCTTTCTTTCTATCTCTCTTCTTAGCATAGCCAGCTTCTGAAGAAGCCTCTCTCTTTTCTATCTCTATGTAGTATAGTTATAATGCTATATATATATCATAACATAATAAATCAAGCCTTCTGAGCATGGAATCAAGATCCTGTCTCTTCCATCCTCTAATAAACCCCTGTGACCACTGCCAACAACAAAAGCCAAAATGCTATGCTACAATGCAGTCCTGGAACTGAGCCCAAAGCACAGGTGCTTCCATAATATCATATGCTATACATAATATCACACATCAACATAATATTCTTAATATAGGGAAAGTGTAATGATAATAAAAGTTTCTTCCTAATTCATTCTGGAGATATGGTTATTAGAGAAAGGGGATGCTGTTCTCTGGTTGGCTGTGAGACAGACAAGGACTCTGGGTATTATGCTATAAGAATGTGGGTCAGTTGCATTACCTAAAGTGTCTGTAGTTTACACTTCTCAATTAGGAGTTAATCAAAATGTCATTATCAGTAATAATTGCTGGAATGACCTTTGGACTGTTTTTGTCCTGTAAATCTCCAGAGGCAGCTTGACTGAAGGAATGAAAGGAAAATGAGCTGAGGTAGGCTCCTGATAAATAGGAACAATTATCACACTTATTATCTGATAAATAATGTATTATGATTTGCCACTAATCCATGACAAAACACCTACTTCAGGTAAAAGCCTGCAGCATGACTTTCTTTTATGCTTCCCTACTTACTGCCTGGTATTTGCACTAAAGGAACATAAAAGGAATATTTACTTGGAAGCTGATAGTTGCCTCAGCATCCTTGACCTTTTCGATGAGGGAGGATGAATTATGCCCCTCATAGAAGCAACAAATTGATTCTTCTGACTCGCTGCTGCATATTTAAGTATCAGAGCTCCATTAGAAGAAAAGGCATTAAACAGTCTGTCTCTCTTACTCAGAAAAGACTTCAAAGGACTCCTCATATTACAGAGATTATTCTCTTTTTCAGGGGTAAGTGCTCTAACAGACAGGACAGGTGGATCAATTTTTTCTAAATTCAGTGCCTGAGCAGCAGAATCCAGACTCAGGAGCAGGACAGCCTACCCTGGATTTTCTCCAGTGACTCCCATGTTTGCTGCACCCTGACTTGTGCATCCTTCCCTCTGCCACAGACACAGATCAAGATATTATATAACACATATAAAGGAAGCTGCCCTGATACCCATTTTCCTTATGGTACATCAGCTGCTGCTGCACAACCAGCTCACCTGTAATTGATGTGGGGATAAGGGGCACTGGGCTATAGCAGATTATTTCTGTTTGTACCCAATTTTATTCTGTCTGAATGTGTGAACTGAAGCTGTTTGCTTTCTAGAACTCTAGATGGACCCCTCCTTAAAGTGCTCAGACTTTTCAGTAAAGGATCACCATTCATATTAAACTACCATCTTAAGGGAACCAGCTGGACTAATATCAAACAAGTTGGTACCAAAGCCAGCACAGAACCAGACTGTGAGGTCCTGCTCTTGTCACAGTTATCTGACATACAGATTTTTAGAATTACATTTGCTTGAATGAAGTCCAGCATTCTGAGCCTAAGCCCCGAATAAGAATTAGGTAGAAGTGAGGCCATTTTGCCCTGTGTTGACTACTGAAGGAAGATAATTAGGAAGCTGAAGGAAGACAACTTTGCAAAAGCAGATTGGCCTGTTCTGGTTGAGAAAGACATTTCTTCTGTTGCTTGTAAGATTATTCTTCCATTAAAATCCAGCTGGGGAAAATACTAAAGCAGAATGAAACAGACATTGCTAAAAGACAAAATGTGGTGGGGAGAAGACCTGGAAAAAAGGAAACCTGATCTGGTAGAGCACTAAAACATGAGCAGTTCCTACATAGGACACTCAGTGTCTCCAGGGAAGTTCTGTGCCTCACAGCTCACTCATTGATGGAGCTCAGCTGTAGCTGGGATCTGACAGTTCACAGGGCCTCCCGAGAAATTTCGGTCACCCAGAATAGTCAAGCTGGGAAGTAAGAGGTTGAAAGCCTCTTTTTTTGGTGTTACATGCACATACACACAAAGGGAGCATAACAACAATGCAAATTAAAGGCTAAGGTGACTTTCATATAAAGATGATTGAGAAAAAATTTTTAAAAGTGTATAAATAAGGAAGCAGGTAGTAGTCATGCTAAACTGAGCCCTAGGGTCACACAGTTTTAAAGACACAGTAGAAGGAATAGCTAGTGGAAGTAACTTCCTAAAACTCTTTGAGAACAGCCCCCTTCTTGAAGGACTGCAGGGAAGGAAATAAACTCTCCACCTTTAGGAAGGAAAACTTTAAAACTGAAAACACCAGAAAATAGAAACTCATATTCCAGTAATTGACAGATGTGTGGCTGCAGCAACTTTGAACATATATTGGGCAAAACCAGTAATAACAACCTGGACAGAAAAAGTATATGAGCAATGTTGCTTAGTAGGGGATGGGAGGTTCCCAAATCCTTTTACCCTTGCCATCAGGATTTCATCAGTTGCATTCAAAAATATTCCCCATAATTCATTATGGTAGAAAATATTAAGATACCAGAAGTAAAAATTATAGAATTCTATCTCTTTATTTTTCTACCTATCCTGTATAAGCCACTGAAAACCTTGGGACTATTTAAGTACTTAATATCAATTTTCAATGTCGGACCAGGCCACAACACTTCCAATTTTATTCCTCAAAATAATGATGCAGGACAGTTGATAATGCTGTCACCACATGCTCAGCTAGCAAAGAGGTTGGAAAATTCCCTCAGATACTTTGGTGTTAATTTGAAGTTTAATTCTAATAGAATATTACCAGCAAAAGAAAATGAAACTTGGATTAGATAAACCTACAAAATAATAGATCAGACTTGATGTTATCCTTTCTTACAATGGACTGAAAATTAGAAGAAACCTAAAATTACAACCTTTTTTGTAAGACTGGAGCTTGCAGCAGCTCTCTGCTCCAGTATGCAATTCTAAAATGGGAGACATACCACTTGTTTAAATCATAATATTGTGTTGGAGAAAATATGGTCAGATGCTAGCAGCCGGGCAATGGCAGGTGTTCCCTAGCTCAGCTGGATGTGACCCTCAAGACTGCAAACACTGAAGTAAAAAACAGGATTTGGTCTGATATGCCAACATCCACCTGGTACTCCTGACATCATCTCCTCAGCAACCCCATCAGCACAAGCTCCTCCAGTGCCTTCAAGCTGAATTCCTTATTGCTCTTTTACTCTAGTTTGGCAGTACTAAATGGAAAATATCTATACAGATCTAGAAGCACTGCAGGTGACAATTTTGCAGTCAACTGCACTTTTTGCTTCACTGCCTTTTTTTTTCCCTGTGGTCTTTTTACCTGCTTGTCAGACAGTTTGCTCTGCTTTTGGCACAATGTGGAAAATAGGACTTTGAAAAACTTCTGTCCAAGCATGGCAGCTTTCAAATAATGAAGGACTGTAAGACTTGCAAGCAATATTTAATAAATCTCTCTATTATTTAACTAATACTTCAGGCCAAATAGAATAAATGTCGAGTGTGAGATACTGTATATGTGTGGATTTCTCCCAGATTGCTGATGCAACCCCAAGTCCTTATTTTCTGTGACAACTTAACAGAAGAATCTTGAGATCTGCAAAGGGACAGAGAGACCATGGAAGTTCCAACTTTGGCCCTCATCCTATGATGGTCCACCTTGTGCCTGGGGGCCATGCTTGGAGCACATTTGCCTCCATTCATGCCTTGTGGGTCTTCATAGCCTTGCTGCACTGGAGATCCTTGTGGTTGAGGGTGAAGAAAGGCCCTTCTGAGTATCATCTCTCATTCACCTTGTTATTATAAAATTAGGACAATCAACTCCTCTGACAGCCTAGAAACACCCCAGTGCACTCCATCAATCCTGCAAGAGGCTTGTATAAAAAAAAAAAACATTGCTTGGGTTCACACTCTGGTTGAGAAGAAGTCGGAATCTTTCCCTCAAGCAGGACTCAGACAAAACATCTGCTGAAAAGGAAAAGATAAATACAGACCTAATGCAGCTGCACACACAGAAAGATAGGATTTTCATGACACTGTGTTGTAATGATGCATCACAGAAAAACTAATCCCAGATATGTGCACCACCTAACTGGGGAAGAAAGTGCCTTGGATTTTTCTTTACTGACAAAAGTTACTGGAAAAAGTAGATGGAGAAGGGAGCATCCTCTGCTTCCGGTGCTGAAGACAGCTGAAAGAAGCCTGATTAATCAGTTAAAGTGTTAAACATTTGAGTATGTGAAAACTGTTTTCTGACAGGATGTGGCAATAAACAGACTATTTGTATTGTCCTATGTAAATACATGGGGGTTGTCATCCTTGACCCTCCAGGACAGCAGCATATAAAGGCTTAACTACATATATATAACATAAACCATTGATAAAGACTGGGACTAAGATTAGAGGCAGTCACACCCAGATTCTCCTCTGAGAGGGAGTTTGGAAAGCAAGGCAATCCTTTCCTGAACCTCATGAATCAGCAGGATGGTCTCCTTGATAAATCCTGTCCAAGGGTTCCTTCTGCCCAGGAGACCATGCAGAGACTGCCCTGGCGTCTTCTGCTTTGGTCTTCTAGCAATGCTATCATCACATTAGCTCTAACTGCTACTTCCCGTTAACTACATGTCTTACATTAACTGCTGGGTTTTACAGAATAATTTATCTGTTATGTCTACGCTGTTGGCACCTTGAATCTAACAGAAGTATAGGCCAATCATCACTGGAAACTTAAACGTGATTATTCTATTATCTCTCCATTTTTAACAAGGCTTACCAGCGTAAGCACACACTCTCCTCCATAAGTGTATTGAATAATGTAGAAAAGTTGTCTTCTTTTCAGTCTGACTGTAAAAAATGCATGGGATTTTATTTATAGAGTCATTGTTGTTGGGTTCATTTTCCTAGTGCTCTCTGCCTGTTTGTTATTGAAAACAAACTGCCAAGGCACAGCAGCTGCTGGAACACAAACTGTGGAAAGCCTCTCACTTGGGGTTTGATGTGCTGTACCCCATATCTCCAAGATTCTAACTAAGCACCTTCCTTTGATTCATGTAGGTTGATCTTTTTTGGTACTTTGTTCTGGACTTTGTAAAATTAAGAATCAAAACATGTAATTCATACAGACTGTAGAGCTTGTTTTCATTAGGATAGGTTTTCATTTAAGACTTTGTATGATTCTGTGTATATATTACATCCAAAATATATGCAAAGCTCTGTGAATAAACTTGATTGCTTCTGTATGTGTAGAGAACACCTTACTAAAGCACAGCGTAACTACAACTGTAGCCACACAATCTAACACCAGGATTTGGAAGCCCTGCTTGCAAGCAGAATCAGCAGATGCCATCCTCTAACTGACCAAAAATTGTTTGACTGACAGACCCATGAGTTACTGCAGCACAAATCAGTTGTCTCAGAGCTCCCTGTAGCTGCAGACAGCCTGTTTGCAGCAACTGAGCTGAACTGATGTGTTCACACAAGATGAAGGTGCAATCTTGCCCTCAGGTGTGCCCCACTGCTTTGTAGTAAGAGCTTTTCATTGCTGTCTCACACTGTCCTCTCTGGCCAGGAAGGAAAGGAGTCTTTCCTCCTGAATCCTCTTACCTATCTCATACACCTACTCTGAGTAAGAAAGGCATCCAGCATTTCTGAATCAATGCCCCATAGGCACTGCCTCCCACTGCAGGTCTGTGCTTCAAAGCATAAAGTTTAAAGGTTATGCCCATCGCATTTATTTTCTTCAAGAATAAAACACCCACTTTTATTGCTTTTTTCCTGAGAAGAAAAATGACTTTTGATTGCAGAAAAATATACTTGTTGCACCATTACTGCTGAGGAATTAAGTCCTCAGTGCTTTGAAGAGGTGTGTGAACAGCTGGCCTCCTCTGCTGCTGGAAAGCTGGAATGCCTCATTTTATGCTGCTTACAATAGTTGCTTGCAGCTGCTCCTGATGCTTATGGTGCATATGCCAACTAATGTACATTATAATATTTCATTTTATTTAAGAGAAAGATGCCTTTCCACCCAGCAGCCATTTAATATTCTGCACCAAGAAATGCCACAGTTCTCTATAGCTCTAGTTGTCCACAAAAATATTTAAAAACATATAGTATGCCTTCTTTATTAAAGTAGTTACTGACCTTTTATATGATACTTGATTTAACTGATGTAGTTCATTTTTACTTTTGTTGCTCTCTTCAGAGATGTTCTTCCTACCCAGATACATAAGATGTTTGGTCAATTAAGTATTTTGAATACCCAAGTATTCTTTAATGTCTGTTCACATACTTGCATGTCTTTATTCATAAAATAGAGCCCTGACTACATAGGGGTGTGTGGGAATACTGTGTTTCTATATTCCTTATCTTTATGTAACAAAAAATGGGCACTGGATTAATTAATAAGTCTGTGTGTTGTGATAACACGTTGTAAAAAGAAAATAATTGTACACTGTAAGGATGTACAGGCTGTGTTTGGCTTTGGTTTAATTATTAAAATTTTGAATAAACTTTTAAAGGTAACCCAGAGTACAGAGAGCACTTCACAAACACTAACAGCCTGGACATTAATGGCAGGTGTTAATCCTTCAATCCATCTGCTTTATGAAGGCAGGTGTCTGTATCAAAGCAGATGCCTGGAGAAACCCATGGGCTGCTGGAGTGTGTCAGGACTGGAGGTTCCAGCAGAGTGGAGTTACCCCCTGCTACCACACATCTGCTGCAACCTCAGTAATAGCAGGGATTTTAAAGGAAATGTAAAGCCTGAGGTCAAAAAAATGTTATTATCTGCTGCCCAAAAATTACTTTTATTCTGTGCTTCAGTATCTTCTGCTCTCTCTCCCTGTCCTTTATGATTGCCACACCAATGGAAAGGGCCCCTTCTCCAACTTGGATTCATAAAAGTGACAGTTCTACTCAACTATTTTTCTAGCTACTGTAACTCACATCAAATTTTAAATCATATTTTACCCAGGTTGGCCTTAAAAATCCTACTGGAGTTCTCTGAATATACCTGCACAGATATATATGTATTCTGCTTTTCATGATGACATGATTTATTTTATATTTCATTTCTTTTTTTCATTATTTCTCTCTTCTGTAACTTGGCTGGCAATTCCATGAAGCAAGCAAAGAGTAAAGAAGAAAAGTCTATTAGCTACAAAATGTGAAATAATACGTAAATATCTCCATTTAAAAATAATTTTCTTCTGTTATGTCCTTCAAAGTGTGGATTCTGGAGAGCTTGACCTATTATTTTAGCTTACAGTTTAAAAGGAGACTTCTCTTGCCAGTTGCTGGATGGCCAAGAGTTCAAAAGTCATTGACCAATGAGGAGGGCAATAGCACAAAGCTCCAGGTCCCATGACCCTGTTTCAATAAAATGGATTCTTTTTGAGAAGCCCTAAGGATAATAAATTACATAGCAAAATAGATCATTAAAACCCTGTGGCTGAAAAGAAAGGACCAGAAAGTGCTGTAATGATGATAGGTCATGTTTTTACTGTATAATGAGCACAGGTCAGGTAGTGGTGTCTAATTTACTTGGAACACAGTTTTTTGCATGTTCAGAACTCAGTTTCTCCACCAGGCTAAATACATGACTCCAAGACCTCCTGACCATTTAATCCCAGTGAAATCCCATCACACCAATTACAATTAATTTGCGGACAAGATAAGGAAAATAAACATACAAACAAAAATCAAGCAGGCGCTATTGGAATATATCCCAATATTTCCAGGTGGAACGTGCCTGGGCTGTTCTGGGCCTTAGCTTCTTGGCCGGAGGCAGCGGCTGTGGCAGCCACCACAGGGATACCTCTGGCTGGCTGGGAATCGCAGCTAGGCACTAGAAAACAAGTCCAGGCTTGTGGGGAGCTCAGTTTTACCTCTGGTGAAGGTCCTTAAGCGAGGTGAAGAGAAGGGAGACGGTTTATGATGGAGGGTTAAAATCCAGAGCTTTATTCCAAGGAAACGGAAGTCGGAATCATGGTAACAGCTCCAACAGAATGACCAGGCACGTGCTTGCCAGGTCCTTTTAAGCCCGGGGATGGGGGAAGGGGAAGGACAGGTGAGCCAATCGGGTGGGAGGAGGTAGGTTAGCTGAAAGGGGATATTGCAACACACTGCTACAAGGCACCACTGCAGTTTTTCTGTGGTCTCTCTTGAAGAGAAAGGAGGAAAAAAGGGAAGGGCTACTAATGGACTAACAAAGTAAGCAATCTTAAATGTTTAGGAAATTTCCTAGAAGCTTTTATAAAGCTGCAAAAAGGAGAAACTGCTAACAGAGAGCACAATAAGGAGCTGCTTGCTTTCCAATATCAAGGCTTGAGCACCAATGCATAAATGGAATGGGATGCATTTGATCCTCAGAGCCAGGGCAGCTGGAAAAAAGATAAATGCTGCAGTGGCTTGGCAGAGAGGGAAGAGTTTGTGATGGCTTCACAGATCACTTTTCCAGGCATCAAACAACTTACTTACAAAATGCCATTGCCTAATCCTTACAGTAGCCTAATTAGCACTGCAAAGCTTTTCAGGCCGGACAGGAGAAGAAAAGCAGAATGACTTCATAACCTACTATCCTGGGGTGAGAGTTTATATGACAGGGCTTTTGAAACACGGAAAAGCATGGCCAAACTTTTTCCAGAAGGTGCCAACTTCATTTCTCAGCCTTTGAAGCAGGTCCACATGAGAGGGGGCCCAAGAGAGCCTAAAAAAAAATGATAAAAACAAAAGAACCTGTCAAGGTTTCGTTTAAAAAAAGACATGGCCTTTTTCATTTCTCCAAACTTAAGAAGTCTGTAATGTTTTTCATTCCCTCCCTTCATGCAGCTCAGAGTGACTAGATCTTAGTTACAGCCCCTGAAACAGGCCCCTACAGTTATTTTGGTTTTCATAGGATTTTCTTTTTCTGTGAATGTACAGAAGCTCCTTTCAAGGAGCAACAAGTACTATGGATCCTTTGAGTTTGTTAACATAAATTCCTCCTGCATCCATTATCCACTTGGGCAAGTGCATGCGAATCCTTAAATCCACTTACTTCACACAATCAAAAAAATTAGGATTATTAGTTTAAATATAGCTTTCCAGGTGTAGGCACATTAAATGCCAGACTAAAGAGTTTTATATTGACAGCAATAGCAGGATTGTAGTCCCTAGGGCTGGGTGTAGGACTTTGGCAGCTCAAGACATTCAGACAGATGTATTCTGCTTCCTGCTTTCAGTCATCCAAGAACCTCTGCTAGTTTGCTATTCCAGCCACCTGTCTGCTTTACTGATATGACAAGGCTTGCACAAATGAAGCAACATAGAAGCACACTTATCATTTTCTCCAGGACTGGTTTTGTCCTAATAATAAAAAGACAGTTTGGTTTATTTAATCAGGGGGGGAAATAAGACTAGACATCAGGGAAAATACAGAGAAGACGTCTTACAGAACCTGTGCAAGACAGAACAAATAATACATCCCAAAGTGCAGCAAAGTAATGACCTGAAATTTCAAAACTCAAAGGCATATTTGGATTTAATCTTCAGCATATGGACCTACATAAGATCACTAAAGTAAGCATCACTACAGAAAATGCTTCTCCTACAGCTTTTCTGACGCAGTTGCCATATGAACAGCATCAGGATTCCCTGTTACTTGCATAGTAGCTGTAGCTCAGTGGAGACAGAGCACGTAACCATGGTGATAAGTCCAGAGGTGCCTGTTACTTTTCTTGGCCTTATCCTGTCTGTATAGGCATAAGAAGCAATGAACCTGTCATCAGTGTTTACTCATCCTCCTCATGGTCACGCCTGAATACCTCATAATCTTTAATGTGCTTGCCCTTACTCTCTCTCAGGCAGTTTTGATAGATCTGTCTCAGAGGTGAGAACTCGAGGGGAGGACTGGACACAGGAGGCTTGGTCTGCCTCTCATTACCTCTCTTTACCTTTCTAAGGTGGAGAAAAATATCACTTCAGACCTGACCTGTAGCATGTCAGGAAATAAAACCCAATTTCCTCTCCCTGAAGCCAGGGTTGTCCCCAGGCTCCATGTGCAAGTTCAATGGCAGGAGGCTCCCCTAGATCATGGCCAAGCACAAGGATGCAGTTCTGAGGTTTTCTGAAGGAGGGAACCAGGATTCTCACCTTACCTCCATTTTACTAATTCCCACAGGCCACCAGGTGCTGTGCACCTGGTGCAAAGGGAACAGCTATCAAAAGGAAGCTGGCATCACAGAGCTCACTGTTATTTTTCTCCTCCTTTAGCACCTTCTCTCTTACTTCTTGATCTTTTCAGACAAAATTCTTTAAAACTCCACATGCAGCCCCAGCTCATTTTGCCTCCTAACAAAAGCTGTAAATACCACATTCCCAGTCATGCATATTCTCTGACTTGAACTTTATGCTGAAGGAGTTGATGTGCCTTGGCACTGCATCTCTAAGGCAGACCATGTGTAGTAATTAACACTTCTCTATTGACCACCCGGGCTGAGGAACCATCATACCCCCTGCAAGCAGTTCAACAGTTACCTATAACAATCCTATTACCAGGACGTTATTCCAGTTTTAGACTTCAGACTTCAATATTTCTTGAAGGAAAAAAAGTAATCAAAGGGAATTAAAAATGCCACTACCTCAATCAAATTCTGCTGCAGGCCAGCATAAATAGAAAAAAGGATTATCCTCCACATACTGTCTTTTCTGGCTTCAGTGTCTCAGTCCATCCTTAAGATTGGCACCAGCTGCTTCCCAAATGGGTTAGCCAAGCAATACAGTGAAGTTTCCACCAGAGCAGTCCAAACACACCTCTGCAGTTCCTGCAGAGGATGTTCTGCCAACACTTTCCTTCCATTTCCAAGCACATACTTCTCATCTCCTTCCTCTTCTGCCCTGAGTTCTTTTATGGATAAATTTAAACTCTCATCACTGATTCCACACGAGGCAACTGAACTGAGTTGAGAGAGACACACTGAAAGCACTCAGAGGACGTGTAATCCCTCCTGTACCTGCAAGGTCATCTCCTACACATGCGGATCACAGATTTTATTTATTTGTTAAACCAAACACTGCTTACAAATCCAAACATAGCATTGTTTTGGATTTCCCTTGAGTGAGTGATCTCCCCACAGGATCTCCAGCAGTCAGGAAAACATTCACAGTTGCAGTGCACCACCTTAGCCATATCTCTTACTTCAGTAACTAAGTTAATTAACTAAAGTTAATGCCACATTTGCATGCTCTCAGCAAAATCCCCACATGAAAGCAGGCCTTTTCTTCCTTTTGCTCTTCTCTTTTTTTCTGGAGCCTGTGATGAAGATTGCAACAGGAGCAGCTGGCAGTGTGAAACAGATTCATTCTGATGACGCAAACAGTAATGAGGATAAGGCAGGGGACTCATCAGGTCTTTTCATGACAATCTCAAGACTGGAATTGCACAGAGACAGGAACTACCACATCCATCATTCCTGAGCAGCAACATGTATTCATTGGCAGAGAGGCAAACATTTGTGCTGTGCTCCCAGCCTTTTAGCAGTAAAAATGCAGACAACTGCTGAATACAAATTCCAAAAGATTGCTTACCTACTAAATTAATCAAAACCCATTTATTTTAGAAATAATCTCAGAGAAAATGAATGTCTCACCTGTAACCCCAGACAGATGTTCTTTTGCTGTAGGGACACTTTTTTAGCAGATAATGACATATATGAAATGCTGCACATGAGTATATTTGTCTAATCTGGTGGGTTCTTGGCTTGTTCATATCCTTAGGACTCTTTTAGAACTTCAATCCAGAAATAATAAGTAACCCAAATCGATTCTGGCTTCCTCCACCTTCAGTTTCTAAGCTGCTCAGTTTCCTTGCAGTCCTGGTAAACCAAAAAAGCCAGCTTTGGTTACCATCTGAGCTGGGTGGAATCAGGCACCAAAAAGAAATGAAGAAATGTTCATAGTTTATTTGTGCATATTGGGGGGAGGGGAGAGAGAAAGGAAAAAGTAACCTAAATCAACTAGCTATTGTGAAAAAACTAGCAAAAATTAGGGAATAAATAGTAAAATGGCAGCCAGGAGAAAAGTACATGTAGAAATCATACCCTGACCTACTGCAGCAAGTGTAGGTACATTCTTGTGCCCTCATCTTAGAGATGGGCATCTCCTGGCACAATTTCTTGTTACTTTCAACTAACCAAGTAATCTGCCAAATCAAAAGCATCATCTCCATCCCTATTCTCTCATCATTGTCATTACAGCAGCTGAACCTTCAGGGAGAACTGAAAGTCTTAAATAGTCTTAAATATAACTCAGAGAATCGTAGAAAATTTGATTACAGGATCTCCTCATTCTATCCAAATGTTGTAAATTATATGGTGTCTTTGTGAAAGGATGTGAGGAGCTGCTTTCACAGTCATTCAACAGCATCAGGGCTGGTCATGAGCCCCACACATTGATGTGGAAAAAGCACAGTAACAGCACCAAAGGGGAGTGAGACCAGGGTTGTTGGAAAGATATTCCTATTTTACCAGGCTAATGCCACAACAATAGACTGACAGTGGTTGAAGTCTGTGTGTTAGGATTGAGCAAGTCAGACTTGCATTTTCACGTCTACTGTACACTCACATCTACTGTACACTCACATCATTATATTGCTTTGGCTCAATGGTGTTTAATTATTTATTCATACAACAATGGCTTCATTTATTCCCTGGGAAGGAAGATTGGATTGTCACTATATATGGCCGCATATCTGTTTATTTCTGTTAGGTGCTTATGCACTAAAACAACAAAATAATCACAGCTTTCCCTTCACAATTTTCTCCAACTTTTCTGTGTAAAGGGCTGACTGACCACCACCTACAAATCTTACAAGCTGTATTTCTATTTACTGTAAGCTCACATTCCATTGAAAGTAGTCATAAATACTCTGATTAGCGTAAATGCAAACATCACCATCAGTAGAATCTAATGCAGTGCATTATTATAATCTATCCTGCTCACTGCAACCCACAGTTCATTTTATTCACTTGTGCATTTTTTTCTTTCAGGCTGAGATCAAAAGATGGAAGAGGGAAATTAAGTGTTTTCATCTTTCATTAGAGATGTAGTAATAGAGTCTGTAGCTTCTCATTCCTTCTGTGGCTTACTTGCTGCAGGTATTGGTAGTCATTAGCCAAGGATGCAGCACCCAGCACATGGAGCATGTGTAAAGTGTTGCTGCAGGGCTTTTCCTCCAGTAGCAGACTGCATGTTAAAATCAGTTCTGCAGTTTCTTTAGAGAGATTATTGCAGGCAGAATTAAATCTACATTATATCTATGTCTACTGAAATCACACCTTTGTTTACTCCATAAATATGCTTTTCAAATGTGCCTATTTATAGGCAATAAACATTACTTCAAGCTCAGCTGTACTCTCACTTCATTAAAACCATCCAGCAGCGTATCTGTTGCAATCAGGAGCTCACTTCATAGCACTGCTCTTTGGGATTTGCACTCCAAAGTGCCCTTTATATATTCTTTTCTTCAGAAGCTTTTGCTGCCCTTCTGGATCCCTTAATGATGTGAACACTCTTCTTGGAGTCTGTCAACCAAAAGCATTTTTTGAGTGCCTGCATTCATTACCTGAGGAAAAGAAGTTGTGTATGCAATCGTGGAGCCTTCTTAAGTGAATTCCTATGTTTCTTTGACAGATTAGACTTCTTTAAAAGGTAAGATCTGGTGCAGCAAATCTGTGTACTCTCCATTAATGACTTGTTTAACATTAGTTAAGGCAGCAGTGCAGTGATCCTCGTGAAAGAGGACAGCACTGTAAATAATATGCATAATAGCACTTCCCATTAAAGTTGCAATTATCCTCCGGGTATACACCACGTGTATTATTAGTCTGTGCAGAACAATCAACCAGTAAGGAAAGCATGTGTCACGTGGCAAAACTATCTCTAATGCACTCAGCTGCCTCCATCAGTGTTGCCGATGTGGCAGGGGTTTGTAGATGGATGGATGAGGGAGACTCTTGATTCCATGATCAGAAGGCTAGATTTATTATATTATGATATATATATAACATTATAACTATACTACATAAAGATAGAAAGGCAAGGAGCTTCTTCTAAAGCTGCTAAGCTAGCAGAGAGATAGAAAGGAATGAATAACAATGTCTGTGTCCCAGCACAGAGCGATAGCAGTCCTGCTGTGAATGGTCAGCAGATCCAAACATCTGCTGACCATCCAACCACAGGTGAATCTGCTGCATTCCACAGCAGCAGATAATAATTGTTTACATTTGCTGGTAAGCCTGTGAGCTCCAGCAAGGAGAAATTATAAGAAAAGATTTCTCACAAAGGATGTCTACGACATTTCACTTTTCTTTATTTAGTTAAAAAAAAGAAAAAATGCTGGTGTGGGATGCACAGGAATTTCTTCACCTGTAGAATATACAATTCTATCATACTACTAAAACTATTTTACAATATAAGAAAAATGCCAAAACCAATGAAAAGACGATTCAAGTCCAAGCAGCTGAGTTTCAGGAAAAGTCCAAAGTGAAGATGTTCCTCTTTGGCATATCTGAAAGTCCTTTTTGTCCTGAAACAAGCTTTGTACAGAAAGGTCCATCAATAGTTATCAAACAATTTGAGGCAAGTACTACAGTGTCCTGCCTCAGCCCTTAACTTGGGCTGAATGTGATTCTTGGCCCTTCAATCCTTTTGAGCTGCTGCCAGCTGTTTCAACCCTTTATATTTAATTTAATTTTTTTTTTTTTTTTTTTTTTTTTTTTTAATAAATCAAATCAGAAAAAGCAGCAGCAGCAGCGGCCAGAAAAAGCCCTGGGGGGCCCTGACCAATGTGGAAGGATGAGGAACCCCACACCTGGCCCACAGAAAGGTGGCCCAGGACCAGAAGGGGGGAGCAAAACCCCCCAAAACCAACAGGAGGCCGGGAGGTGGACCAGGGCCACGGTGCCAAGCTAAACCGCCCAGGCCCGGGCCCCAAGGCAGGGTCAGCATTCCCAAAGCCTGGCATCCTGCTGCCAGTACAGTGGCAAAGTGGGTGAACACAGGCTTTCTTCCCCCAAAATCGAGCCTTGCCGGCAATGGGGGAACAGAAGCCCTCCCAAGAATGGTTATCTCAGGTGTAGGAATGTTTGCTCCCCACAGCAAACGAGCGATGGTCACTCCTCGCTGTGCCCTCTGCCTCTGCAATGCAACATCCTCACCCCTTTCGGGCTGGGGAGCAGAGGCAGGCTTTTCGGAACCCACAGTTGCCTCGCAGCTGGAGCTCGCCAGGGGTGGCAGAGATACCAGTCTGCAAGGGGCGACCCCTGAAGAAACACCTCCAAACCCAGCAAAAATGCTGATTTTGAAAACAGGCAGCCGGGCAGCACACAGAGTTGAGCTGCAAAGCCGCGCCCCCTCCTAGGAAGGAGAGGCCGGCCCGCTTGCACCGCAGCCGCAGACGGCCCGGGACAGTCTGAATTCGAACAAACTGCCAGTTCCAGGGCAGCTGGGGCGGCCGGCGAGGCTGGTGGGGGCAGCAGGGGTGGGCGGGAGCACGCCGCTGTTGGGTCACTCGGCTCCGGGAGCGGCGGCGGCGGCTGCTCAGCTGCAGCTCCGTCGTCTAGCAACACAGGCGCGGCCGCGGACGGGGCCGCCCGCAGCGTCCTCGGCGCTGGCTGGGGGGCGGCCGTGGGAGGGACCCGACGGGGAAGCACCCGTGGGGAGGGTCGAGGCCCCTCCGGCCCGGGAGGCGGGGTTCTCTGCCGTGCTCTCGGCGCAGGCCGGGGCGGCACCCCGGGGCGGGTTGGGGCGGCCCCACCGACCCGGGAGGCATGACCCCGTGAGCCGGTGCCGCCCGCAGCTCTGGCTGGGGCGGGGTCCACGGGGCTGGCCGGAGCAGCGCCATCCTCTCTTCATCCCCCGGAGAGAAGGAAGGGGGGGGGAAGAGACGAGCCTTCCTGAGCATGCTCAGAAAACACAGAGAAAAAAACTTTCCCGGCTCGGGGGGAAAATTCGCCCCTCCGCTCGTGTTCAAAGGGAGTCAGAGGCAGCAGTTCATCTGCCTCCAAAGGGTCTCCTCCCCCTGAAGTCGGGGGAAACGGAGCTAGACTGTAGCAGTTAGCAATCCAGGAGAAGACAGCTGCTCTCCGTTCCAGAACCGGAAAAAGAATTTTAAATGTTAGATAAATCCGAGGATATTTCAAACCTCGGTCCAAAGCAAATTGGAAAATAGAGTCCATGCACTGCCACACGAAAACATCAAGGGCATATAACACATTTGTAAAAAAACTAAAAAGCTTTGCCCATCGAAAAAAATCATAAAAATGCCTTTCTAATAGAAGAATTCCATCCTCTTCACCCCATTTTTGCCAGAGGGCAATAAGTTTCTCCTCTGAAAGAGAGAATGAAACCTCAGCCTCTGAGGGAGTAAATCTCCAGAGCAATAGCCATGAACTACGAATGGCCTCATTCTCAGGAGGGGAAAAACCAACAGTACCTTGACACAGCGTCCAGCAACTCCTGGCCAGCTGCACGATGCTGCTAGGATTTTCATACATCATCCTCGAGGCTTTTCAGGTTCTCTCTGTGGTCAGCTGTGGCTGAGAACTCAGTCCAAAATCAGGATCTTCCGTTCATCAGCTCCTGGCTAGATCCACTTCTGTGAACAGTGTCCTCTTTCAGTTGAGGGTCACCAGTTGTTGCCGATGTGGCAGGGGTTTGTAGATGGATGGATGAGGGAGACTCTTGATTCCATGATCAGAAGGCTAGATTTATTATATTATGATATATATATAACATTATAACTATACTACATAAAGATAGAAAGGCAAGGAGCTTCTTCTAAAGCTGCTAAGCTAGCAGAGAGATAGAAAGGAATGAATAACAATGTCTGTGTCCCAGCACAGAGCGATAGCAGTCCTGCTGTGAATGGTCAGCAGATCCAAACATCTGCTGACCATCCAACCACAGGTGAATCTGCTGCATTCCACAGCAGCAGATAATAATTGTTTACATTTGCTGGTAAGCCTGTGAGCTCCAGCAAGGAGAAATCCTAAGAAAAGATTTCTCACAAAGGATGTCTACGACACATTAGCACTCAGTCTTGCCTCATTTCAGAAACATTTGCTCTCACATTGATATTTCGACTCCTTAGCACAAGTAAATCCCAGTGAACATACCACAGCATGGAATACTCCTCTACTTCTTCCCCTTTTTCATCTTCATCTTTCCATCCCCTCACACGTGCTTACAGAATGTTTTATCCTATGGTCCTACTATTTGTCTAGATGGTTCCAATACCAAGCTGATGACAGATTGGGGAGGTTTTTTTGGTTTGTTTTTCCCAGGAGAAATATGTCCAACACATGGGCATCTTTAACTGCAATATCTGAAAAAAACTTAATTCAGTAGAAAAGTTATAGTCCCTTTGACTTGACTATTCCTTACACATAGTGCAACAGCAATGGGTGACTGTATGGGTGTTTTGGGGTGACTTTATGATGATATTGAATCCCCTATCCTCTACTTTATGCCAGGAATGTGTTTTGTAACTTTAAGCTGAGTCTGAGAGTGGGGGAAAGCCGGTGGAGTTCTTTCTGTAGTCTGTGTTCAAACACACATCCTCCTCTGTGTTCTCTCAGCTGTGCTGTGCAGCACAGAGAGGGACTACATCTTTGCTTTTAGCTTGCTTCTTTTTTGTTAGCTGAGGCAACAGGTTTTCCTGGGACTGCATACAGCAGGACTCTAAAACCCACCAGCTTTCTTTGCAGCAAGATTTTCATATCTAACATTATTCATTCTTTTTTCCCATGCCTGTGTACACTCTGTATGTTAAATAAACAGGTTTTTTTACTTTCCTACAAGAAATTCCTTTTGTAGCAGTGGTGGGGAGAGGGAGTGCTGAAACCTGCCTTTTTTAGAGGGGATGCTCCATTCAGGACACTTCCTCCTAACTTGTCAAACCAAGACAATGGGGTAGACAGTCAGTCTATCTCAGGGTAGAACACATAAAACCAAAAGCAGTCTTCTCTTCTTTTCTTTTTGCTTTCATAGCCCAGAGCCAACAGAAATGCAGAGCAGGCTGGGCATTTCTGCAGTTTGTTAAAGTGAAAAGACCAGCAACATCAGGAATATTAGTGGTGGCAGAAAAAAAGATTTTTAAGCAGTGTATGAAAAGTAAATTATTCACCTAAACTGAATTTTCAGCTGAGGGCCTAAGAGGCCAAATTGAATCATCCACCTCAAATTGGCACACAAGCCAATGTTCTCTATTTTCTCATTGCAAGGGAAAGGTGCAATTCTCCTCCTTGCCTGTGAGACTGTCAAGCTCTGCTCTGTTCTGCCAGCACGTTGCAAAACTCTTCAGAGAACTTGTGGAGGTGCTCCCAAACACCAACCTGTCACAGACATCTTTTATGAAAAATCCTTTCCTTAGGATTTTTCCTCCTGAGAAGCTGAGAGGCCTCAGGAACAAAATGTAAACGTTGATTATCTGGTGCTGTGGAATGCAACAGGTGGATCTGTGATTGGCCCATGTTGATTGTTTCTAATTAATGGCCAATCACAGTGAGCTGGCTCACACAGAAGAGTCCAAGCCACAAACCTTTGTTATCATTCCTTATTCTATTCTTAGCTAGCCTTCTGATACTATTCTTTTAGTATAGTTTTAATATACTAAAATAATAAAATATTAAATCATGAAATAATAAATCAAGCCCTTCTGAAACATGGAGTCAGATCCTTGTCTCTTCCCTCATCCTGAGACCCCTGTAAACACCATCACACCAACCCTTGCTTTAGAATCATGGAGCAGTTTGGCCATGGGCAGGAGCACCTTCCACTAGACCAGGTTACTCAAAGCCCCATCCAACCTGGCCTTGAGCCTTTCAGGGACAGGGCATCCACAGCTTCTCTGGGCACCTGGTTTTTCTGGGTGGTAGAGCTGTGCTCACACATACTAAAGAAAACTGTTAGCTAGGACAAAAGTATAGCCATAAGCAAACCCTGCATATTCCTGTACACTCTTTAGTAATTAAACAGGAGTACAGCCTACAAGCCTGATGTGCCCTGCTTGTCCCTGGGGGATTATGACAGTATGGAACACAGCATGGAAAAACAGGGCTACGTAACTGAATGAACCTACCTCTGCTTTTTAGATGTCATTCCATTCCCTTCCGGGACAACAGACCTTGTGGAAAGGACAGAAGAAAGGTCTTGGGGCTCCTGTGTCCAGTCTTAGCAGTCTTAGAGAATTCCTGGCTATTTTCTTTATGCCTCTGTTTTTACACATGGCTATGGCAAAAATAAGGCATGACATGAACATTAGGACAAGAATTAAGTGTAAAATTAACAACTCCCAAGATGCAAGTTTGTATCTCATAATCTCCCTGTCAATCCCATCTTTCCATCCCAGCCTGCTTTTCATTGCCTTGTGTAGGGGTTCCCATGACTGCTACGTTTGCCTCTGCAGGCAGGAATCACACCACCTTCCCTATATCATACCATCAAATGTTTCTGAACATTTCTGGAGGCAAGAGAAGCTCTGCAGACCTTGTATTGCAGGCACAGGCTAAAAGTATTCATGAATTACAGGAACATTGTCCGAGACTGAGGAGAGGTGTGCCTGAGGTAAAACATTAAGAATCAGCTGGGAAGTGGAAAAGGAAAGGAATTACTCTTTCTTCAAGAGATTATTCAGCTGTACTTTTGATGGCATGTTAACTGGGATGCACATGAAAAGAAAATGTTTAAAATACATATTGTTTCAGCTGTGAGGTGGCTTTCTTCCCTGTCAATGCAAGTCTTCAGAGGAAAAAACAGATATTTTTGCAGGCCTGTATAACAAATGTGTAAAGCAGAAGGATTTCCTCACTGTATCAATTCATGAAGATGTAGAGAAGGTTGGAGGGATAATGGGAAGAGACTCCATCCAACTACTATAGATGTGTGTCTGATTAGATTCATAATTCCCACTCCAAACCCAAATCTGAGTCTGTTTATAAACTAATCCTTCTCCCTCATCCCTCTCTACAGAATCAGGCCCTAAAACAATATAAAAGTCAAGGAATGGAGACGGGAGAATTATAAAAACAGTTTTCACAGAGGACAAAATGCCTCAGGATGATGGAGCTGAGAATTGACTGTCTCATACCAATGAGAATGAATTCTCTCATACCAGCTCCTTTCCTGTGTCACAGAAATGTTGTCAGCTTGGTTTTAGGTTTAAAATGAAGGCAAGAAAAGAATACTTCAATTAAACTCTATGCCACTCATGGAAGTTCCCTATAAGTACCCTGTTACTTTTCTCTTTTATAAGGGGAGCCAGAAAAATATGTTGGGAATGTCGGAAATAACACAAAGGGAACTGGGAATTTATAGTGTAAATAATGGTGTTGGATTTTGTGCATATCTCTGACCACAACTGTATGCTTTAGCTTTGCCCAAAGACATACTTGGAGCCTGTGCCCAAAGGTGCAAGCCTTGATTCTGCACAGTGCAGGGAGAGGGCATCCTTGGTATTACAGAGACCCAAGCAAATACTTACAAACTTTTAAGAAAAGAGAACAGAGAACTAGTCAGACTGGCAGACAGAGCCTCTAGGATCCAGGAAACTTGTGTACATCCCTCTGGCCTTAGGCACTCTGAAGTTGCAATATTTAAACCAACAGAAATCTTCCACCCACTTGTCTGCCCTTCCCCTCTAGGCAATACATCCAGGCGTGGCATTAATATTTGCCAAAACTCTGTGATGAAAGGGAGCTGGGTACAGGTTGAGATGAAAAGTCCCAGGGCAGAATAAAACCCAACCAAACAGTTCCACATCTTCCTGAATCCATTTCGCCCTGCAGCAGCAAAAAGCAGCTCAGCCACACAGCAGAAGGTGGAAAACAAGAGCAGGGATTTTGTCTGCTGCTGCTGCCCCCGAACTGCAGACTGAGCAGCCTCAGTGATAATTTGCAGGACTCAGACACCCACTGATGAGCTTAGCCAATGCTAGCAGCAAAAAATAATAACAGAATCCTCTAAATAATTACTTGCTCTTGTTTCTAATAAATTATTTGTAAGATACCTAAAGGACTAAATATATTCAATTCTTCTTCTATTTAAAGACATTGTATTTGAAGACTTTTTGAATGGACTTTCTACAAGGGCATGTAGTGACAGGGTTTTGACTTCAAACTGGCAGAAGATAGGTTTGGTTTAGAATCCCAGTTGTTTATCAATATGAATGAAATGGCAACTGCCTTTGCTACATTGTCCCTCATCAGCTTCATCACCAGCATGTCACAGAACCCATTTGAAGGGTCCTAAATTGCTTCCTGCACTGTGGCTCTGCAGTTATAACCAATTCTTTTTAGAAAGGCTGTTTTTGAGCAAGTCATGTACAACATTGTCTTTAAGAACATTTTCCTGTAATGATAAAGAGGCAGTTTTGCTAATTGTTTTCACCTACTTTTCGTTACTGTTGCTAAGAAGAAAGTTCTAAAAGTAATACCTGTGATAAGAACAGGATGAAGAGTGGGTGGGGGTGGCAGACATGAGTCTGGTTTTCCTCACCTTCATGAATATCTGCCATTCTTTCCATATCACATTATCATCAAGGGTGCATATAATGTCACCACGTGGCTGAAAAGAACTTCTGTTTCTCTACCCACAAGTTTTTTAATTCCAAATTTCTACCTGATAGCTATAGCTGATGACAAAAAAAAAAAAAAGTTCCAATTTCCTCCTTAACTATTTTCCTATAACTAAACAGATCTCTCCAAAAATGGTTTCCTGCATCTGGTCTCTCTCTCTCTCTGTGGAACATAAATGCATTTGACAAAGGTAATGATCTTTTTTTGGCGAGGAATAACCCACTGTACTGGCACTGTTTAACATCTTTGTCAGAGACAGAGACAATGGAATTCAGGGTACCCTCAGCAAGTCTGCTTATGGCACCAAGCTTTGTGGTGGTGTTGGCATGCTGGAGAGATGAGGTGGCATCCAGAGGCACCTGGATATGCTTGAGAGCTGAGTTTGTGGAGTCTGGGCAAAACTCATGAATTTGAACAAGGCTGAGTGCAAGGGGCAATGCCAGGCACAAGAAGTGCAGTCTGGGTGGAGAATGGACTGACATTAGCCCTGGGAACAAGGACTTGAGGATGCTCAACACAACCTAGGAATGCGCACTTGCATCTCAGAAAGCCAATTGTGTCCTGGGCTGCATTCAAGGCACCGTGGGCAGCAGGAAGAGGGAGGGAATTCTGCTGCTCTACTCTGCTCTGCAGAGACCCCTCCTGCATGCAGCTCTGGGATCCCCAGTATAATGTGGGCCTGTGGGAGGAGGCCATAGAGGTGACCAGGTGACTGGAGCACTTCTCCAGGCTGAAGCAAAAAAGGCTTCAGGGAGCTCTTAGAGCCCCTTCCAGTACCTAAGAGGCTACAAGACAGCTGGAGAGGGACATGTAACAAGGGTATGTAGCAATAGGATAAGGGATAAAGGCTTTCCACTGATAGAGAGTAGGTTTAGATGAGATATTAGGAACAAATTTCTCACTGTGATGGTTGTGGGACAATGGAACAGGTTGTTCAGAGAAGCTACAGATGCCCCATCCCTGGCAATAATCAAGGCAAACACTAAGGGCTTGGAGCAATCTGGTTGCTAGTGAAGGGTATCCCTGTCCATAGCTAGGAGGGTTGGAATGAGACAATCTTAAAGGTCACTTCCTACCAAAACCCGAGGTTGGTAGGACAAGAAACTTGTCCATTTCTTTCCAATAATACTAAACAATGGTAACACTAGATGTGAAAAGAAGAAACAGAATGAAGGGGGGAAAGGGCCTTCTCTGCTGAAAAAGAAACCTTGCATTTGAGTGAACAATACAGCATATGCTCTGTAGGATGCATTATAAAGCATGGATTTATGAGCAAGTTCTCTTACAAGAATTCCTACAAACAATTTGAGGTACAAAATCATTTCAAAAGCCTTTGCTGCCATCTCATGGCATATTTGGAGAAAGCCAGCACAGCTCTGGCTTTGAGAAATGCCACAGCCTCATCAGGCATTCTCGGCACCTTCCTAGTGCATGGACCAGCCCAGTGTCCTTGAGGAGCAGAGCTGGGAACACCAGGCAGCTGCTGTAAGGTGATTAACCACCTTCGTTAATGTCTTTGTTAATACATTCAGACTGGGGGAGCATGAGTGAAACCAGGCACCCTGAATGACCAAGTCAATGTTCAAATAAAGAAAATGGAGGTGGCTAGAACACAAGACAATGCAGTGCTTTCTTCCCATTTCCAAGCTCTGAAATGAATAATCTAAACACACAGTAAAAAATTGCCGTCATGTAGACATATATACAGAAATAAGAAATTAAGATATTCAAACTAATAAACGTTCCAAAAATCAAAATAAAAATCACTAGAGGAAAGAAGGTACTCAAAAATCAGCTGTCAAATTACACCTAGGGTATATGTACAAGACCCTGTCCTTCCCTTGTCTGCCACTCTGGCATTCATTAGTGGATAATTAAGATGTTTCTTTAAGGTGTGTTTTGCGGAGAAAAAAAGAAACTCTCACAACTTTGTAAAAGTTGTTAAGAGCTGAAGATCTGGTATGTGTTTATTGCAGCTCTGGACGCATGCGTACTCTAAAGGTACTACAAGGACATGCGTACTTCCGAGAATTTCAGGTCTCCTTTTTATCTCTCTTTTACATACATATGCATACAGTTTCACAATAGGCTCATACATATTCATTTTTATGGACTTCGTGTGACATTTGCTGCTAGTTCCTCTTTATCAAAAGGAATTCTTAGGTCAGGTTGTCCTGGCCTTGCTTCATGTCTCTGATTTTTTTATAAGTCTCCTCAGTATCTCTGTCTTGCAGTTTTTCCTTCAGCTTTGGCTTACAGACTTTTCACCCTTTTAGACTTTTAACCTAATTTAAAAGGGATTTTTACTTAGGGGGATTTTTACTTCGTCTCATTCCCCCCTTTCCTAGAAAATAAGTAAATTCTTTTACTTAATGCAAATTCTTATGGCAATAAGTGTCTCTTAATGCTTTACTATGTACGTTTGATAAAAAGTTTAATACAGCTATTCGTTGTAGTATTATCTAATTCTAAATTAGCAATATAACAGACAATCTTAAACTTATTCTAACTAATATTAGCAAAACTACAATGGGGTGACACAGCTTGTTAAACATTCTACTTGCAGTTGGTGACCACTTAAAGATCACATCTTATTAGTGATGATCTACATTTTGTTTTACCCTTTGTAGAACTCTGGTTATTTTTCTTGTATCATGTTGGACAGTAATTAAGGTTTTCTTTCTATTCTTTTGGATTTCTTCTAAGATTTCTAGTAGGTCTTGGTGCTTAATCAATTGTTTCACCAATGTAAGGTCTATTTTAATAGGGGTAGGTGATAGTCGGTGATACAGTGTATAATTGATTTTAATCAGCTGGTGGGATGTCACTGGAGCTAAGTACGAAAAATCACACTCGACAATCTTTACAAAGTTACAAATACAGAAATTAGAATGATTTCTACTAGACAGAATAACATCATTGCTATCAATTTTTACAGCAGCACAGGCAGTTCTCAGCCACACACACTTTTTTCTAGTATATACGAGCACAGTTTTCTGGTCAGTGACTGGATGAACTTCGAAGTGGCAGATACTCTGTTCAGTGTCTAAACACACACCATGGGCATTAATAGTATTGCTTTCACAGATGAATCTTAGCTGTTCTCTAGTAATGCAGGACTCTAAGTTTACTGTTTGCTACTTGTCATTCATCTTTCGTGCCCACATTCTATGTTCTGAAGGGTAGAGTATTGTTTTTTCATGGTTTAATCTTAGTGCAATGATAGGATGGATAACATAAACAGTGGCATTACGTATGGTAAGCACAAAGGCAGTGGCTACATTAGAAGCAGGATCATAGGTGAAATTTACTATAGTTCACCAGGACTGAAACTTTTTTTCAAAATTAATTGCTTTATCTCAGACAATTTTCCGAATTTCAGTTGGAGAATTACTTTCATCTCTTTCTCGTATGATCAAAGCTGCTGTTGCCTGCATCTATAACTGTGCTTGTATACAACTGAAAGCTAAAGACACATTATTTTGAACTGTACTAAGTGCATCTACTATTAACTTGTGGTCTTGGTCTCTGACTGTTTCTAACTTTGGCAGTACTTTTGAAATCTGCTACTGGCTAGTTCTTAATGCTAATAGAGATGACTGTAAAGGCTGTTTCAATTTGGTTAGGCTACCTGCTGCAGTGGCTAGTTTATTCATAAGTATTTCTGAATCAATTATATTTAAAATTCTTAATCTTGTCCTTAATATCTTAGTTAGATCTTTTTTTATTCTTCTCCTGAGATATACTTGTCTCTGTAACTACGTTGTCTAGCTCTCAAAGGATGTTTTTAAGAAGGAGGAGCAGGCTGGTTGGATTTCTAAGATGTAAATTTGCATTAGCAATTCAACACGTTTGAAGACTATTCTGGATTGAACAATAGTTGTTGCTCACTCACATTTCTCACTACATAGGGGCTTATTTCATACACTTCAGGTTCAAGTTTGGGCTGTGTCTGAACTATTTGTGTCTTAGTATAGGCTGTATGAGGTCCTGTTGTTGTAAAAGGTGCAACGTTCACTCTGAATTTAAATGAAAGTCTGATAGCATCTTGAGCTTAAAGGCAAGTTACTTCTACAGGCTGTATCAAGGTGAAATTACACTAACAGTCTGATTCACTTAGGTTATCAAAAACTTCTTGGTGTTTGTATACACTGGGAGAAGTTACAACACTAATTTCATCTGGTTTTTCATAAACTGTCTTATTAACTATCTGGCACCTTACTTTGATTTCTTCCCCTCTAATCCCTTGAAGTGTCTACAGTTCTTGCTCCTGCTATTCCTGTTCCTCATATACTTGATCTCTGTGAATTACTACAGTGGATAGGTTTAAATTTTTTATCTCAGAAGGTTCTCCCATGGATCTAGTATACTGATTAAACGCTTGGGACCAAGGCTATCCAATATTGCTTTGGATAGAGGTGCTCTCTAGTTCTAAAGCTTCAATTATAATTACATATAGAACGATTCTGTGAACTCAGGTATGAACTAACTCTGACCACAATATACTCATTTTGCTCAAATAAGTTTTAGTCTCAGTTCATTGTCTCTTGGTGTCACTCTTCAACGGGCTTCTGGACCTTCTTCACTCGAGAGTGATGGATCCAGGCGTTCTGCTCTTTGATTTTGATTGCAGTGAAGGTGGTGAGAAGCACTTGGAATGGTCTTTCTCACTGTGGTTCTAAAGTCTTCTCTGCAAGAGACTTAACATATACATAATCTCTAGGTTGTATGTCATGTACTGGCCTATCTAACGCTTTGCTCTGAGTTCTAGCTACGTGTTTCTCAATTTCTCTGAGCTGTTTGTTTAAAGCCACCATATAGGTGGCCAGTGTTACTTCTCTAATATGGGTAGATATTCTCTTTTGTATTCCATATGGTCTTCTATAGAGTATTTCAAATGGGCTCAACTTTTCTTTTGCTCAAGGTTTAGTTTGAATTCGCAAGAGTGCTAGTGGAAGAGCTTGGGGCTAGGGTAGATTAACTTCTTGCTTCAGCTTTATAATTTGCTGCTTAATCAAATGATTCATCTTCTCTACCTGGCCACTTGATTGGGGGCGGTATGGAGTGTGGAGTTCTTAGTCTATGCTTAGATGACTGCTAATCTTTTGCAATATTTTAGAAATGAAATGTGATTCTCTATCTGAGGAAATTGTGGCTGGAACTCTGAAGTGTGGTGTTATTTCTTGTAATAATACCCTGGTCACTTCTCTAGCTTTGACAGTTCTAGTGGGGAACGCTTCTGGCCACTCTGAAAACATGTCTGTCAATACCAGCAAATACTGATACCCCTCTTTCCTTGGGAGTTTTGAAAAGTCAATTTGCCACTGCTGTCCAGGCCCATGGCCTCTCCTAATCTGACTAAGTTTCGGCTTGGGGGTATTTTTGGGGTTAGTCTGGAGGCAAAGATCACACTGTCGTGTCACTTGAGCAATAGTAGCACATAAATTCCTAGCAACAATTCTCTCAATTAGATAGGTGTATAAAGCATCTATTCTCTAGTGTGTTTTCTGGTGTTCTTCCTTTACAAGTGACCACAATAAATGGAAAGGGATCACTAGCTTCTTTTCAATGGTAGCTCACTCTTCTTGGTTATACGTTCTTTTTTGATCTTCAATTAATTTTTTATCTTTCTTATTATATTTTGGCTTACTTTCAAGGGAAATTTGTCTATCTGGAATTAGGACTCCTTCAGTAGTTACTTCACCTTTTGCTGCTTCTTTTGCTTTTCTATCTGCCAGCTCATTTATTTCTTCCAATTCTGACCTCACTCTTTGGTGTGTCTTAATGTGCATAATTGCTACTTTCTCAGGCAGCTGGACTGCTTCAAGCAGCTGGATAATCTTTTTTGCATGTTTGATGTTCTTTTCTTGTGAGGTCAGCAGTCTCTTCTCTTTCTAAATGGCTCTATGTGCATGTACGACTTCAAATGCATACTTTGAGTCTGTGTAGATATTTATTCTCTTCTTTTTTGTCATTTCCAAGGCACGGATCAGGGCAATTATCTCAGCCTTCTGTGCAGAGGTACCTGTTGGTAAGGGTCTGGATTCGATTACTTCTTTGCAGGTGGTCACTGCATACTTAGCATGTTGCTTCCCATTGGCAACGTAGCTGCTCTCCTCAGTGAACTAGGTCTCTGCATCGTCTAAAGGAGTGTCTTTTAAGTCTGGGCGGCTGGAGTAAGTAGCTTCAATGGTCTCTAGGCAATCGTGGTGTACTGGTTCTCTTTGATTTCCACTGAGAAAGGTTGACAATATTAGTCACTACTATCTCTACGTCATCTTGCTCTACCATATGGCTTGGTATTTCAAGAACTTCTGTGGTGAAAGCCAGTGGCCACTCTTTACTTCCAGTACTGTGGACACTGTGTGGGACACTAGCACAGTCATTTTTTGTCTCAGGGTAAAATTTCGTGCTTCTTGAATATTCAGCACAACTGCTGCTACAGCTCTGAGGCAACTTGGCTATCCTTTGGCTGTTGTATCTAGTTGCTTAGAGAAGTATGCAACTGCTCTTCGGTATGGACTCAAGTCCTGAGCTAGTATTCTCAGGGCAATTCCCTGTCTTTCATGGGAAAATAGGAAGAATGGTTTACTTACATCTGGAAGTCTCAAAGCTGGAGCTGACATGAGGGCACTCTTCAGCTGGTGAAAGGCTTGTGTGGCTTCTTTTGTCCACTGGAGATCTCTGTTTCTATCGGCAATAAGAGCATAGAGGGGTCTGACAAGCAGTCCATAATTATAGACTTACAGCTGGCACTACCTTGCCATGCCTAAGAAGGTTTGGAGTTCTTTTATTGTCTGGTGTTTTGGGGTTTGGCAAATGGCTTCTTTGCGGGCTTGCTTCAAAGTCCGTTGCTTAGCACTCACTTCGTACCTTAGGTAGATTACTTTTTGTTTTACTACCTGTGCTTTCTTCTTTGATACTCTGTATCCTTGGAGTCTTAGGAAATTCAAAAGGCTTACCATCCAGGTCACACATGCTTCTCTCGTCCGAGTGGCCACTAGAAGATCATCTACATACTGCAAAACCCTTCCTTCTCCTTGTGGAGCTTCCTAGGACTCTAGATCTTTTGCAAGTTGCTCTCTAAACAGAGTGGAGGCATTTTTGTACTTCTGAGGCAATCTGGTCCATGTGAGCTGGGTTTTGCGCCTACTTTTAGGGCTTTCTTATTCAAATGTGAAAATTTTCTGGCTGGCTTCATGGATGGGGAGGCAAAAGAAGGCATCTTTTAAATCTAAAACAGTAAACCAGGTTAGCTCAGGTGTCAGACAGGTTAATAAAGTATATGGATTGGCTACTACTGGGTACAAATCTTCTGTTATTTTATTGACAGCCTTCAAATCTTGCACTATCTGGTATGACTCATCAGATTTCTGAACAGGTAAAATAGGAGTATTGAAATCAGATTGGCATTCTTTCAATAATCTTAACCACAGAAAATTTTCGATTATTGGGCTGATTCCTTCCTTGTCTTCTTTCTTTAGGGGGTACTGTTTAATTCTCACTGGTTGTGCTCTTTCTTTGAGTTTAATTAGTATAGGGGAGGCATTTTTAGCCTTCCTTGGTACATCAGAGGCTTATACTCCAGGAAATACTTGACTCAGCACTTCTTCATCAATTTCTTCTTTAATTTCAATAGCTGTTAGGGTTAAACTTAATACTTCTATGTACTTTTGATCATTCACTTCTAGAGTAACTTCTCTATTTTTGAATGTAATGGTTGCTTGTAACTGCTTCAATAGATCTCTGCCTAAAAGTGCTCTTGGTGAATTGGGCATGTACAAGAATTTATGAATACTTCACTGTTTTCTTAATTTATACTTCAAAGGTTTGCAAAAATATGCTCTTTCAGACTGGCTAGCTGCTTCTTGCATTACAACATAATCATTTTCCACAGGTACTAAAGATTTATTTAAAACGGAATATGTAGCTCTTGTGTCAACTAAGAATTCTACTTTTTTCCTTTCTTCTCTCAGCTTCATTGTTATAACTAGTGGATCCGCTGGGGCAGAATCTCCCGGTCCTCTTCAGTTGTTTTGTACGTGTGCAGCCATTTGTTGGTCACCCTGTTTCTGTTCTGGGCACTGATCTTTCCAGTGACCAATTCTTTTGCAGATTGCACACTGGTTCCGGCCCAGCCAAGGTGGTCCTTGTCTCGGTGGTCTCTGGTTGTATTTTCTCTGCCTTTCTTCTTGTACCATGGCTACCAACTTTTTCATTCCTTGTCTGTATTCTTTTTCCCGGTTACTAAATACCTTCCAGGCTTCCTCCAGCAAGACTTCAAGATTTCTCCTGTCCAGCTTCTGAATTTTCGGAAGTTTACATCTAATATCTTCAGCAGACTGCTTCAAGAATGAATTAACTAGTTGATTTATCCCTATCTCAGACTCCGGATCTAATGATGTGTGACGACACATAGTATCTTTTAAACGCTCTAGAAATTCAGATGGAGTCTCAGAAGGCTCGTGTTTAAGGGAATATAAAGCAGACCAATTTATTGTTTTTGGAATAGCTCTTTCTACCCTTATTGCTATCCACTCTTGATAGTCTGTTAATTTCTTTACTTCTGCTGCTACATTAGGATTCCACTCTGGGTCCTGGAGGGGGAAATGTTCTTTTACATCTTCTTGTGTGGCCTTGCAGTAATCCTCTGCCAAAGTCCTTGCTGTCTTTAAGATCAGCTGTTTTTCTGTTTCAGTGAAAGCATCCAGTAGTAACTGGATGTCAGCTCAATCTGGATTGTGTTGTTTGATAACATATCGTAGGCGTTTGGCAGTAAGTAATGGATGAACACAATAATTCCTAGCAATCCTTTCCTATGCTTCTAAATCAAGAGTGGTAAATGGCACTTTAATCATTAATTTCCTTCTTTCTGGTCCTACTGCCTCTCGCAGAGGGGCCTGCAGCACTACTTGCTTCCTAGTTCTAGATGAAACTGGACTACCAGGGGTGGGGTGGGTTCTAGTGGATGTGCTTTCCTCACCTGAGTCTTCCTTCTTTTTGGGGAAGTTCTCTTCCCTTTCATCTTTTTCTTCCATTTCAGCCTCAGCCTGCTTCACCTGCTTCTTTTTAGGAGCAGCTTTAACTTATTCAAATGCATCCCGTTCTTGCTCCTCAGAATGATAAACATTATCTGATCTTATACACCATTGTCCTATACTACATGCTGAACAACAACGTTTGATTTGTTTCCTCTTTGCCTTATTTTCTTTTTCAAGGGCCAAGACCAGTGGATCTGAGGGTGGTCTAATCCTACAGTCTTTTTGCCATTCTTGATGATTTCTTAAAACAAAAAACATATCAGCATACGAAACTTCATCTCATTTACCTTCCCGACTTAAAAACAACATCAACTGCAGCAAAGTATTATAATCTAAAGTTCCAGTGGGTGGCCATCTTCTAACCTGTACAGTGGCCACTAGCATGTGCAATATTGGATTAGATCCTTTTTATTCTCAGAGCCCCCCTTGCTGGTGACTTCCTTCCAGTGGGCTAAGATACACCTCAAGGGACTTGCCTGGGGAACTTCCTTACTCTGGTTAGTTCTCATTATCTCCTTCTCCTTGCCCCGTTTCGCTTCTACTCGAACCTTTTTTCACAAAACTCCACGGTAGTTTCTCAGTCTTCTTCTCACACACAGCTCCAGGTGGCAGATATCAGATGTGATTTCGCACACACAAGTTTTAAGATCTTAGGTTCTGAATCAGCTTGATCAGAAACCTTTAATTCGCACTCGGGGCACATGCTCTGACACTTATTAGAACAGCAATACTAGCGTCTCTCAAAAACACCACACTGCAATAATACCCACGCAGCGTGCTAGCTCTTTGATCTACTTGGGGCTCCCAGGAATTGCCCGCAAAGGCAGGCTATCCTGTTTATTACAGGGAACTCTAATTCTTCTATGGCAGGCTGTTCCTAATCTAGACCTACTATAGCACTAGCTGAAGTCTGACAGAGCCTTTCTAAATAAACTCGTTCATCTCCTCTATTTATCCAGTAATTCACAGGATTCACGAACTCCCAGGGGTCGAGTCTAAACTACCGGGGCAGAGGAACCCCTTGGGTTCGTCTAACCAGGGTGAAAGCGTGCACGATCTACACTACAATTTACTACCTTTACTCACTCACGCTTTTCTGCTTGTTTTTTCTGCCGGGCGCTCCTTGCCTTCACAGCCTGCCCTGGTCGGTGCTTGCTCAGCTCCTTCAGTCGTGGGTAGGAAAACGCTCTCTCTCCGCACAGCAGAGCACTGTACTGTAAATATACTCTCTTTTATACACCATACGCTTACACACTTGCACGATTATAAACACAAAACACAACGTACTGACTAGGCAATGCATTAACCATACAGTCATACAGTGTCCGGACACTACACACACAAACACACACAAAAAAACACACACAGGTTCATTCGACTCACTTCCAGGATCGCTTGCGGCTGCGCTATCGGAACAATGAACTTCCGTCTCTAACTAGCTGCTCCATCAGCTGTACTCAGACGTCTCTGAGTGATTTACTCTTTTCTTCTGCCCTGGGGCTCTTCAATACATACTGTATTTTCTTTCGCACGCCAGCAGGTCTTGTCTGTCCTCGCAGGAGGCAAGCCGAGACAAGCGGCTCTTCCAGGAAAGTCTTGGGGGCACTCTAGGAGTCCATCTGTTCTCTCTTGCCCTTGCGGGGACAGAGACGGAGATGGAAGGTATCTCCCTCTCCTGCCTGGCTCGTCAGAATGTTTTGCGGAGAAAAAAAGAAACCCCCACAACTTTGTAAAAGTTGTTAAGAGCCGAAGATCCAGTATGTGTTTATTGCAGCGCTGGACGCATGCGTACCCCAAAGGTACTACAAGGACATGCGTACCTCCGAGAATTTCAGGTCTCCTTTTATCCCCCTTCTACATACATATGCATACAGTTTCACAATAGGCTCATACATATTCATTTTTATGGACTTCGTGTGACATTTGCTGCTAGTCCTCTTTATCAAAAGGAATTCTTAGGTCAGGTTGTCCTGGCCTTGCTTCATGTCTCTGATTTCTTTATTAGTCTCCTCAGTATCTCTGTCTTGCAGTTTTTCCTTCAGCTTTGGCTTACAGACTTTTCACCCTTTTAGACTTTTAACCTAATTTAAAAGGGATTTTTACTTAGGGGGATTTTTACTCCGTCTCAGGTGCTCACCCATGGCATCTCCAGAGGATCTTAAAGCATTTTTCTAAAATAGCATCTGCTATTTTTGGACAACAGGCACCATGTCAGGGCAGCAGACAACTCAGATTTCCATTCACATTGCAACATTTCAGTCACTACCTCAGCCCAGAAGTTGTGACTGAATGTGCTGGTGAATTAAGGGGATTTCTCCTTTATGTATACACACCCCTCTGAAAACTCAGCTCTCACAAAGAGTTCTGCAGTACCAGCTGGTTTTGAACACATTTTCTTCATGTGAACACTCCCACCCCAATGCGACAGTCTTGTATCTGCTGCTCATCTGCCCCGTGGCACTGACCACAGCTTCAGCAGCCACATGCCTCCTGGTAAAACCCTACCCACCATTTTCCCAGGCCAAAGGTTTCTGCTACTAGAACACATTGTAAACAAATTTCCCAGAGAAAAAGCCATCTGTAGAGTTTTTTCTCTCAGCTTGCCTTACTTGAATCTGAGACTTGCTATTTTAGTTGCTCCTTCAAAGCTCACTGTATTTTGATAAAGGACACCAGTGGCTGCAAATCCTTTCATCAAATAGGCATGACTATTTAATTTTACAGTTGTGCCTTATTTCGACAAGGAATACACAGAATTCATTGGTAATCACACACCAGAGAGTGCATCTACCTGTTCTCCTTTGGAAATTGTATAATTCCACAATCATTTCTTATCAAAGCAACTTTTCCCTTTAACTTCCACACAATAATTGCCCATGACTTTCTGCCATTTTTCTCACATGAAGAGAGGGAAACACTAAAAACACATTTATGTGGAGGGTTCCTCTGGTTTCCTTTAAACAACAAGACACAAGATCTGTGCAGAGATAAATGTAATTGTAGTCCTGAAAACACGGAAAATAAAACTTCAGGAAAAAGTATTCCAGTTGGCAAATGACAACCACACACTACAGGAGGGAGAAGCTGGACATTCCAGGTGTCACTGTTCTCTCTCTCTCTCTCTCTCTCTCTCTCTCTATCTATCTCTCTCTCTCTCCTCTCTCTCTCTCTCTATATATATATATATATATAAATCAATCACTCCTTCTCTCACTTTTTAAATTCCTGTTTGCCATTTTCTTATTAGTCCCCACACAGTAAACAACATGCTGCAGGTTCTGGCAAAATTAACTCCTGAAAGGGTTATTCATCCCTCTGTGAGATTGCTCTGTCCAAGGAGAGCTACATGTTCCACATTCTGTGACTAAGATACAGTCCCATGTGTTTTCCCTGTTCAATCAAGTGTGAAAAGAACTGTCACAACAGTTCTTGATGCCAAGGAAATAAACTTTAGGGTAGAATGGAAAAACCTGAGTTGTATATTAATGGCATTGTGCTTGCACCTGGGTTTTTTCTACTCTTGGTATTTTGTTCTTTTTTTAATCTTTATTGACAGTTCATGAAAACGTCATCTTCCCTCTCAGCAGAAAAGGAAAAGTGAGTTGTTAGTTGCTACTGTTTAGATAATTGTTACTGAATTGTCAAACTTAGAAGTGGCCATATATATTTTGTTTCTGAGCAGTGGGATTGATACAAAAAGATTTCCAGGCTTCTTCAGGGTTTGGTGACTTGGATTTTTTCCCTTACATTTAGAAGAAGACAGAAGAAGAACAAATAAGTCAAAATGATAAATTATGACAGGAAAAAATATCAACATTTGAATTGCATGTTGCAAGGAAAACCATGGGGCTTGAGGAAAGATTAAAACAGCATCAAGCAAGTACAGAACTGAAAGTTATTTAAAAGTGATAGAAACCCTCAAGGATCTGCAACCCCATCCATTGTTTCTGTATGGAAAATCAGTTATCAGAAGCTCCAATTAGCCTTAATTGAATTCTGCATTAGCAATGCCTAGAATTTTAATTGACTGGGAAGGTGATCATAAATCTCCGTTTTAAATACAGCTGGGTCATGAACAATCCCCAGAAGGCCCAACGAATTTCCACAGATATGGATCTGCTTATTCTGCGGGCAAGGATGCCTCTAGAGCATGAAACAAATATTCAGAAGGGGAAATCCCAGTAGAAAAAGCCAGCCCTGCCGACAGTCATATCCTCCAGTGCAGATATCTATGAATTATCAAGGAGTCACACCACGAACATATTCACGTACATACTGCCAACAACACCCTTAAAGGCTGGTTGTTCCATCTTACCACTCTCCAGTCTTTTCCATTTACATTACCATTCAAAGGGAAGGAATTTGAGAAAACTTTCTTTTGCTTCTTGAAAAATACTCTGTAGACCTCTGTGCAAAATCTATAATTAGATCGGGGATGCTTTCTGTACTGGTACAGTTCCCCCTTGCAAGACATTGTGGAAAAGCTTTTTGCTAAGATGTAGGGGACAAGAGATGGAGAAGACAGAGATACGGAGCTCTCCAAAGCTAAGCGCTGGTCCCGGACATCTTTCAGCAGAAGCCGCACTCCGGAGCGCACTGTGACCCTCACCATACTCTGCGACCCGCACAATGCTCTGCGACTGGCACAATGCTCTGCAACCGGCACCATGCTCTGTGACCCGCACAATGCTCTGTGACCAGCACAATGCTCTGTGCATGTAGAAGCCACTTCTTCGCCTCCAGGAGACGGAGAGAGCGGCAGCTCTCTCGGCAGCCAAAAGGCGAAGAACGAAGCCGCACAACACTGGGATTGTGTGGACAGCTCGCAAAGTGATAGAAAACAGTACCTTTCCACTCACCTGCCTTTTCCATTCACATTAACATTCGAATTGAAGGCGTTTTGGACAACTTTCTTTTGCTTCTTGATAAACACTCTGCAGATCTCTGTGCAACCTCTAGAACACAATCGGGGATGTTTTCTGTACTGGCACAGTTTTGCCTTGCGAGACATAGTGGAAAAGCTTCTTGCTTAGATGTAGGTGACAAGAGACACTAAAGACAAAGAGACGGAGCTCTCCGAAGCTAAGTGCCAGTTCCAGGTGTCTTTCGGCAGAAGCCGCGCTCCAGAGCGCACTGTGACCCGCATAATGTTCTGTGTGGAAAGAAGTTGCTTCTTTGCCACTGGGGATCTGAAAGAAGAAGCACACGCTTATGACCTGATTACCACAATTGTCTAGTGGTTTGGGCAGTCCAGGAGGGTTAATAATGCCATTCCTTACAGCAGGTGTCACTGCTGGTCAAGTTTTGACTAGGCCTATTAAGTTGGGATGCTGGATGGTCAAAGAACTAAAGGTATGGTCAGCTATTTTAGATCAGTTGCTCACTGACATAGATACCATTAGACATGGCGCATTTCAAAATTAAACTCCTAACAATTTATTGTTGTTAGCATATGGGCACGAGTGTGACGATTTTGAAGGAATGTGTTGTAAGAACCTCTCTGACCATTCTGCAGTCATTCACAGGGAACTCAAACAACAACAAGATAACACGAAGAAATTGATTGAGAATGGGTGGGCTATGCATGAATGGTTTGACAGATAGGAAGAACTTGATGGTTGAAAGATCTCGTAAAGGGAGCTTTGTTATTACTTGTAGTCATTATTATATTGCTTTTTGTTATTCCATGCATCATGAAACTGGTGGGCCCCTTGGAAGAAAATACGGTGGTGTGTCTGTGGTCACAGGGGTTTGCAGGTGAAGGAAGAGACGAGAATTCTTGATTCCATGATCAGAAGGCTTGACTTATTAATTTATGAGATATATATATATAACATTATGACTATACTAAAAAGAAATAGAAAGGAAAAGGCTTCTTCAGAAGCTGGCTAAGCTAAGAATAAAATAGAAAGAATGATAACAAGGCAGCAGGCTCTGAGAGAGAGTGAGAGCCAGCTCTGCCGTGAACGGTCAGGAAATCCAAACATCCACAGAAGACCAATCACGGATCCACCTGTTGCATTCCACAGCAGCAGATAACCATTGTTTACATTTGTTGCTGAAATGTCTCAGCTCCAGCAGGAAAAATCCTAAGAAAGGATTTTTCACAAAAAATGTCTGTGACATAGTGGAAAGGGTTTGGCTCATGTAAGAAGAAGAAGGGGAAATGGTAGCAATATATGTCAACCACTTAGCCTACAGGGTGCATCAGCCATCTAGCTCAGATCTGTTCTTATCAGAATTTTCTCAGGGCCCTCTGGAATTCATCAAGGTTACTAAGACATAAGCTGTGCTAAAATAAGGAAGAGAAGCTGAGAAACCAAATTCCAAGACCACAAGAACTCGATAACAGGGGACAGCAAAGTGCCTGGACTGTAACCAAACGCATCTTCAGAGAGATGCTCACAGAATGAGTGGACAAGACAAAGGCACCAATAAGAAATGTGGGACTAGCATGTGCAGACGGCTAGAATGTGTAAGTGCATCATGTCAACAATCAACGGCTTCTGCTTAATCCTCTTGGTCCATTGCCCAGGACTCCTGAATTTCCCACAAGGGATACTTACTAAAAGGACTCGGATTTTAATGACAGAGGTACTGTCTAGACGATGATTAATGGGAATAGCCCTTTTAAATCCTTCCCTTGCTGACATCAGCAAGTTTCATCTTTTCCTGATTGTACTGGTGGCTATACATTAGTTATGAATAGAAGGGAATGAGTTTTAGGGAAATGTTGCAAGGAAATATATTGGTATCTCTGCTTCCGTTTCCGTTGTCTAAGAAGATCTCCAAATAGTTTTGGACTTTTCATAGACCTCTGACTAGATTAACATTTGCTTTTGATTGACCCCATAAATTTTAGGCTGCTAGGCTTGACCAATGAATAGAAAAGGGAAAGTCACAAAGCTTAAGTGGTTCCCTTGTCAACAACTTCTGAGTAGTAGGGAGATTTCTGTCCTCAGCTAGCAGATTATGTTACTTCAGCTAGCAGATTATGCTCACTCCAAAAGAAGGTGAGAAGTTTGCTTCCCTAAATGGTCCAATAATTCTTCCTGCTTCTTTGTGCCTCTTTTGTATGACTGAATTTTGTATTACTGGAGTTTGTTACAAAAAGTTGGACTAAATTGCATGCGTCCGCTCTTGGGGGAAACAGAGTACTTAGCCAATAGCATCTAGGCTTTTATCAACGTCAGATTGTCTGAACAGATCGGACACAGTAATTCCTGCTAGTTCCAATTCCATTTTTAGGCTCAACAAACCGAATGGTAAACCTGCACCAGTAGGGAGGGACATTGAATTGGACTTTCTCCTTTTTTGAGAGAAGCTAATGAAAAAGTTTCACCAGAATCAGAGCAGGCTGTAAAACAAGAAAAGCGTTATGAAAAGAGGCCAATCCTATCCCCTTAGTATTGCTATTGTGATTGGACAAGAATGAAATGTGTCAACTCTGTGTTCCTGGGTATCACATCAGTAACAGGTAATTCAGCTGCTGTACTTCTCTCCTAAAGCTAAGAACAGAATCCAAAGAATTGTGATTCCATGGTCACAATTCACCCAGTGATGTTGACAGGTGAAAAAGGAGTGGAAGGTGCACAGGTAAACTAGCTTGAAAGGCCTATCTAAATCAGCGGCCACTGATTTCCTGAAGGTTTCAACAAGTCAGTTGACCATGTTTTTCTTGGAATACTTTTAATCTTTGGTCATGTTTTTCTTGGGAGTCTTTTAACCTTTCCCCATTAGTTCAGCCTCTGCTCTCAAGCCTTTGCTGACATTTCAAGTATCTCGATAGCCTGGAAACGTATTGTCTTTATTGATCACGTCATTTTCCCCTCAAAGGGTTGTTTGTCTCAAGTCTCATTTTTGCTGATTTTCTGCTAGTTCATTGTCAGAGGGCAGCAGGTGTTTTGTAAGAGCAAGTAGACAATCCTATAGCTTGCTTTTCTTTTTATTTGGCCTGTCTAGGAAATGGAATGACCGAACATCTCCGACAGGCTTTTCTCTCCCCATTATGTTTCACTGGAAGGGCAGATGCGAATCATCTACCTAAAGTCTTGGCACAGAAGAAACTAGTGCTTTGCTGCTGCATATAGGTAGAAGCTTACAAAAGGAGGGCCTTGGGCTGAGGCCCGTTACTTCGGCTAAGTAGAAAAGGACTATGGGAAGGTGAGGTAGCTGAATTAGAGGTAGATCAACAAGTTCTAGAACTGTCGCGTGTTCCCAGCGTGGTGCATGGCAGTTGGTTGAATTATGTTTGTTATGGCTTAAAACTATGGAACTGACAAAGGCCTGAGTGCTTCAAAAGCCTGGGTTTTGCAATAAAGCAGCTCTCCTCTGCATCTCCCTGGGGATTCTGCGTCACTACGGACCCACAGAGATGCTGTGTGCATATTACCAGAATGGCAGAGAGTGAAGCGGTGCACATTTCTGGGGTTTAGTACAATGCTGCTGCATTGGTGCCACTTTAGTCGGTTTTCCATCAGTGGCCTTTCTGTCTAGAAGTACACTGCCCAGAGTCTTTCTAGCATTTGATGCCATTTCCTTCCTGTTGTGTTAATACCTTCCTTCAGTTGAAAGGATGATACAATCTTTACATTTTGAAAATCCCTGTTAGGAAACACTATGCCAGAGGAGTCATCGCTGCCTTTTCTTCTGCATTCTTTGTAATTTTCAGAGACTCATTTCAAATTTCTGCTAATGTCAAGAAGAATACTGAGACTACTTAGCAGGGCTGAGGCTCTCAGCTGCTTTCCTCTTTCATACTGCTTCATACTGTATGTGACTTAATGGGCTCGTTTTGTCATCTGCATTTTGCCGTGATCCAAAGCTAAATATTCCAGGCCTCTGAACACAAAAAGAAGTCTTAGTCTTTTGCAAGAACTACCCCAGGAGGATTTGTGTTTATTTTGATTTCTACGGTGTTAGCCCTGTTGGAGAAAAAAGGAGATTGTACTCTCTTCTTGTGTTCTCATTCCCCTCTCTCTGCTTTGCATGCCCTAGTTAATCTACCAGTGTGACTCATTTGGCATCTTCTCATAGTGCAAACTCTGCATAGTTTCATGTACTTACAAATGCCAATTGCCAAGGAGCCTATATAACCATTCAAGGGGGAAAGAATTGTAGGGCTGGGCAAGTTCAGGTGCTGAAGATGTAAGTGGTTAAGTCATGCCATATGAAAGTGACAGAGCAAATCAGTTGATCTAGGACTTTCAGCTGGCAGCTTGTCAGCAATGACACAGCCATCTTCCTAGCCCCCCCCCAAAATACTTCTCCCTGGAATGTTAACTCAGGGATTGCACATAAAAGCCCACCCTGTAAAATATGTTGCAGATACTCTGCAGTAAGTGCAGCTTAGCAGCTAGAGATGATAACGTGGGTTTAATAACATTCCTTCTGCAGTGATGGAAACTCTGTCTACACAGACATACTCAACAAAGGTTTACCATGGCTTAGCTCCTGTCCTAAATGTAATGGGCATTTTAAAACTTCCCAAGAAGGTGAATTCAAGCTCCTTCATTGCTCTGTGCTGGAGTCCCAAGAGAATTTCAGTGTGCTTTTTGTAATTTACAGCTATCACTGCTTAGCTCTTGAACATGAGACTCCCTGATAACTGATGAAAGTTGTCTAGTTAAGAGTGGGTCAAAGACATGGTCCTGCTCTAGAAGGAGATGAAAAGGTTTCCGCAGTCCTTGTCATCTCTACTGCTTGTGATTTCTATACAAAATCAGTGGGAAGTTTTCTGAAGGCAGTCCAGAAGCTGGCAAAATGGACAGCTTACTACCCAACACTTGCTGCAATGCTACCATGGTGATACCAGAAAGCACTTAAAAAAATTTAGAAGGGCAAACAAAGCAGTTGGAAGGAAAAGAACATTAACCATTATTCCATTCTTCTAATCTATCCTTCTTTAAATCATCATTTTCATGCAGTTTCATGGTTTGCGTTGGTATCCCTCAAAAGGAATCTGAGACAGAGTAAGCTTTTTAATGGAGTAGATGTGACAAACACAGGACAAGTCGCCTTTTTTGCCATCAAATGCCAGTTATGCTTGAGCTACACTTTACTTAAGGTACTTAGCTTACACTAAGAATTTTACTCATGAGTGAGCAAATTTTACTGTCATGATTGAGTCAATTTTATTAATGATTGAGTAAATTTTACTGTCACTCAGAATTTTACTGTCATGATTGGCATTGAAACTTTTCAAAGAAAGCTCTGAATAGCAATGTTTGTGTAAAAGTAGTATTTTATCTCCTGTCTTTGTGTGAAGCAGGTAAGCCTTTTGCTGTCACCAGTCTTGCTTAACCTTCCATGTCATATCCCTCTTCATATCCATATTCTGCTTAAGGGTTATTAATCTACTCTAGAATTGGCACGTGGAAGAAGACTACTTTTCCTTTTTGAAAGCTAATGTCATTTGACCTACTTACAAGAAATAATTCATTAATTACAAGTCCCCAGCTAGCATCTTTTATGCATATTCTAACCTTCTAAAGAAGTAACAAAAACACTCTCCAATACTTTACTTTCTTAAGCACACAAAATGCTTCCCTCCTTTGCAGTTGGCATCTCTAAAATGAACCACATGTCTGCAGAATTTTAACGTGTATAATATTTAGCTAAGTAATTCAAAACAAACAAAAAGCAGTCCTTTAAATTTGGAAATAGTTTTTAATTGTTTTTGAGTATACAAAACATAACCTTACTGCATGCATTTCACACAGATTTAATCGTCGTGAAAGCAAACCCTATGTTTCTGTGGGGATAGCACAGTTTTCCGCAGTTTTCCACAATTGTTCTTGGCACAGTTTTCTACTTATGTGACTGTTAGGACACTTGAAGGTACTTCTAAGGTACTGTAGTAAGCAGAAAAGGAGGAGAGGTTGTGCCTTATTTCTGGCTTCCTTTGGTTTTCTTTTTGGTTTTCTTCCTCTTACTCTTTTTCATGTCACTTTTCTTGATATTGTGACTTAGATTTGCAGTTTACTAAGCTGTGTTTTCTGTCTGGAATTCTTGTAAATTCCGAAAGGAACCCAACCGGTAAGTATGCATGTTTTTATGATTTGCTAGCTACATTGACAATCTCTCCTGCTGCTCTAAAACGCTTTTATTTGATATGCATTTTTATCACCATTCAAATGAAAAGAGAACAGTTCCTCTATTCACTGCTTTTGTACTGGATTCAGTTCAATGTGCACTAACGGTGCAAAAAAGTCCTGCTGGAAGAAAGGATCTGCATAGAAATTGACCAAGACACGTGATACAAGGGTCTTGTAAAGGTTCGAAGTTTGTCTACCTTTCTGGCAGTCTGTCATCGCAGCAAGATTTCATGAGGGATTTTTCTAGTGTTTCTTTGACAGAAAGCAATAACAAAGCAAGCAAAATGGAGCAGCAAAAAAAGACTGCAGCAAAAGGCACATTATCGCCTCTGTTATTTATCATTGTCAAAACAATTTTTTTCTCTCCATTTTACACAAAATACCTTAGTAGAGCTAAAGACTAGAAAAATGCAACTCTGTTCTGGATTCATCAAAAGCAAAGCCATCCGTGGACAGAAGTGCCCAGCGTGATGCTGGGAACTCCTAGCTGGTTTCACTAAGCTGTCTGGAGAACTGCATTTTCGATGGGCTTCATTTGCGTGTGTGTATGGTGGGGAGTTTATGTGCGGCCTTGAGCCCTGAGAGTGCCATGGGCACAGAGACCCATCGTGTAGCCCTCTGACCAGTCACAGCACACTGAGGCATGATGGATTACTTCCAGAGTTCATGTGATAGAAAGGTTTTCTGCCCCTGTGAAGGACAACACGTCCATTCTCTTGCATAGAGCCATTCTGTATGTTACAATGGTACCTTGAATTAGTCAGGTGCTATTTGCACAATGGCCAGTGAGCTTGGATTCTTAAGCTTCTCGTGTTTGATCTGTTTCCTGCTTCAGTAAATAGCAAAACTTCCAAGGACTGCAACGACAAGAAGATGAAGCTGGTTGCATATTTCAAATGCTTGCCTAATAAAATGCTGATTCTTGCACATATTCGCAATGGTAATTTCAGGTACCGAAACACCAGCTGTGCTCAGGGCAATTCTGAAATTGACTTGAGCTGTTTTCCATGTTTCTTAGCGGGTGAACTGAGACACTTCTAGCTTTCAAGGCAAGGCATTTGACAGCAGCCTCAAAAAGGCTCAGGCTGTTGGATGGAAAGGTAAAAAAACTAAGGTGAATGGGGGGAAGTTTCCCTTCTGGTTTATGTCATAGATTCAGCCAGATGATCAACAATCATTACTTTAATGAGGTACCAGCATAGTCCTTTCACTCTCACAGATCCCCAAAAGCTTAAACCATCCAGCAGCTTCTTCCTTGCAACAAGTGCCACAGCCAAAAGCCAGGCCTGGCCGTCACCTTCTCCTCGCAACCTACAAACTCTGCCAGACGTACCAGTGATTCTCACTTTCCTTCTTAGCTACACAGATAAGCACATCCTGTCCATGTCGCCGAGTCCTTAGTGAAACCAAACAGCGGTTCACCTTCAAACAGCTCAGTGTGCCAGGACAGAAAGCTTTCACTGACCTGTCCCCTTGCCTTTTCCTTGCAGCCTTTTATTTTCAGAGCATGCACCGAGGCATTGCACTTTGATTCTCAGCTGAATGCATTGCCATATTGCTGGAGTCCCATGAGTCCATCTCCTTCTCACACAAACTGCTTCTGTTGAAACATGCTCATGTGATGTGCTTTCCTGCTCAGCTATTCATACTGTCACCTTCTATGCCCTGCTTGCAGTCTGAATCTAAATGGAGACGTTTCTGGCTATGTCTCACACTCACAGATGTGCCAGGATGAAAAGTTGCTTGGACCTTGACACTTATGTTTGAAAACATCCATTCACTCCACAATCAAGAGACAGCTTTCTTTGCTTTACATCCTGCAAACATCTCACATACACACACACACACACACACACACACACACATACGAGAGCTATGCACTTTCTTTCCTTCTTTCTTAGCTGCACTCACTTGCCTATTTCCCACCTTGACCTCTCTACCACTTCTCTCTTGGCCTTGCTGTGCATGGACATTTCCTGTTAAGATACCCATTGTGTTGCCTATCCCTCCCCCACATTGCCTTGCCTTTCCTACCCAATCTTGCATTTCCTTGTCATTGCTGACCATTCCTTTCTTTTCCTTTGCCTTCCTGACCCATGCATGTCCTTCCCTTGCCCTTCATACCAAGCCAGTGCCTTGCATTGACTTGCTCACCCTTCCTTCTTTTGCTTCCCAGTTGTCCAGCTCCAATCTTCCATTTCTTTCTCCTTCTAGGACTCTTCTTGCCTTGCCTCCTTCTCTTTTGTGTTGCCTGGCAAAGCGACCACTTGTCTTGCCTTGCTCTTGAACCCCTTCCTTGCCTTGCATTACCTTGCTCACCAGTCCCTCACCTGGAATTCACCACCTCTCTTTTTGTGGAATTTCTTCAACTTGCATTGCCCTGCCTGCTTCTCCTAGGATTCTCCAGGCTTCCACTGGCTTTTTTTTCTCAAGGCCCCAGCGTTTCAGGAGCATGTGAGAGGAAGCCTGGAGGAGGTCACGTGCAAGCACACCTATCTGTCCTGACAGCTTTTTTCTGACATCTATCCTTACATGTCTTGAATTTTGGACACAAAATTCATCTTTCACCCTTGGGCTTTAGGAGCACAATGACAGTTCTTTTGCATACAAAGGAAAGCAGGCAACCCAAGTGTCTTAGGTGCAGATTAGAGATGGCCCATGCAAGATCAAGGCTGGACAGAGCGGTCTGTCCGGGCCGCTTTTGTGTACCAGCAATCCTTGAATGGACCTGCCACTTGCCTTGCTTTGCCAACCCAACCATTTCCTTGCCTTGCCCTGCTGATTCTTCATTGCTTTGCATTCCTTGCATATCCATGCCTGACATTTGACCTGCCTACAGTTTTCCTACAGGGCTTTGCCTTGCCTAGCCCTTCCTGTTACCATTACTTCCTATGCCCAGCCTTGCCTCTAACTTCTGGGACTTCTCTCACCTACCATTCCATTTGCTTTCCCCTCATGGCTTCAGTCTTTGCCAACCTCTCCCGTGACTCACCTACAATTGCCTACATTTGCTTTGCATTGCCTTACCTGCATGGAAGGCAAGGTAGAGAGTGGTAGACAAGGCAAAGCAAAGCCAGGAAGTTATTTGCAGGACAACAAGCTTGGCTGGAGCATACCCTGGAAACTGGCGGAAGTTTCTATTTGCAGCACATTCAAGGGGCAGTCCTCTTTCCTATACAACCTGCAAACCATTGTCAATTCGCAGTGCTGTCTGCCTGCTCCTTCTTACTTTGAATTACCATGCCAATAAGGGCTCTCTGTTGAGGTCTCAGAAGAAGAGGGAATCATATGTCTGTCAGGCACTTCCCTCTTCAAAGCAGCGTGTTCCATGCCAAGCAGACAACAAAGAAAAAAAAGATGAGTGTGACTCTGCATTCAAATCCTGCAATGTTCCCAGAAGTGAATTTCTCTCTTCTACAGGACTGACTTGTATGAAGTGGCATGGTTGTTTCCTTCCATGAGAAGGGAAACATATCTAGCCAGGCTTCATCACCCCCTGCATCTTTTGGGGTAGTTCTTGGAAGAAAATAGATAGCAACTCTTCCACTCCACATGATAAATGTTTCATTCTCTTCCTAATGTACTTCAGGGAACAAGCTCTCAATTCCCTACTGTTTCTATGAAAAGGCATGAAGTGAATAATTAAATTCCCATCGATCTAATAAGGAATCAAAGTCTTTTATGCCTGCAAGCATGCCCTTATGGTATGAAAAGTACGGATTGTCAAGGGTGGAAGAAGATCTGTATGAAAAGGGAGAAAACCCAGAAGCATGCAGGAGTTTTCAGGTATGAAAGGGAAAATGACATTAAATTGTCAATGGAAAGACATTGAAAGAGGTAGGAGGGAGAAGGGAGGAGGAGGAGGCAAATGCTGCGTTTGAGGCAGCTGACACAAGGACCATTGGCCTCATGAGCAAACAAGAAAACCAAACGAAACTTCACAGCAATCTCATCAACAGCTTAGCGGACAAATGTGCAAACCCTTTTGTTCATTTATTATGTAACTAATTGTCGTGGGTTTACAGGAAGCAGGTTTTCTGGGAATGGAGTGGCCAGAGGCCAATAGGTGTTCAGATTTTAAATTGACACCAGGCTTGGCCACTGAGGGTGGATGCGCCTCTGAGAACACAAGGGTTAGAAGTAGAGCACTCCCTTGGGCTCGCTCTCTTTGATTTCCGGCCAGCAAAGAGGCAAGGCCTCCCCTGCCCGGCTTTGAGCTGGGCAGGGGAGGGGAAAACCTGCGGCCCGGCAGAGGTAGGCCTGACCCCTCAGGATGGAAGGGTGGTGGGGACACCAGGAGGCGTTGGGCAGCCCCCCCAGGAGAGACAGAGGGAGAGAGGCCCCGAGAAGATTTGGGCAGCCCCCCCCAGCTAGAAGATGAGAGAGAGAGAAAGCTGGTACGGGCCTGTGGCCTTGAAGTGATATCGGCTGTGAAGAAGGAGGGGGAAGGGGGAGTGCAGCAGGGAAGGAGCCTGGCCGCCTGCAGAAGTTTGTTAACCCCTTTCTGGACAATGAAGACCTCACAAAGCATTTGGACCTTTCCTGGAGGGGAGATGGAGTGGATGATAAAGTGGAAATGGGCAAGAGAATGATAGTCGGAGCAGTGAGTGAGGCTGGGAGAGTGAAGAAGAGGCCGGAAAGAGATGATGGAGTAGCTGGTTGCTGGACTCTTTTTGGTACAGCCACGGACAGAACCATGCTTCCTCGCGACACAGAGGCTGCATGCAGGGGGGAGGCGATGGCTCAGAATGAGAGGGTTCAGTTTTGGAGACCCCCCGGCCCCAGGGGGTAGACAAGTATGGGGGGGACAAGAGGTCCCGAGATGAGAGAAAACTGTGCCTTTTTTTTTGGAACTGGTCAAAGCACCCTTAAAAGGATAACCCTTGAAGTAGCTCTGTTCCATGTCCAGTGGGGAGACCGCTGGGCATGCAAGGAAGAGGTCACCCTGGCCCAAGAAGGACTCCTCTCCTCTTGATGGACTGGAATTGAGTATTTATTGGGTGATGGATGGAGACTTGAAATTTGGAAGATGTATTGGAAATGTGGTGGGGGGAGGAGGAAATGGGGTTTTTTTGTGGAGTTTTCATTTTCCAGGTGTGTGTGTGTGTGTGGTTTTTTTTTTCCTTTGTAGTTTAGTTAATAAACTTTTTTTTTTCTAAGGTAGAGGCCTGCTTTACTTATTTCTTGGTCTCATCTCACAGCAAACACCAGGGAAGTATATTTTCATAGGGCATTGGCATTGTGCCACTGTCAAACCATGACACTAATATATATAGAGATGTTCTTCATTCTGACAGAATTTTCAGGGAGCAAGCTAGTGTATGGCACCTGGAACCAATGGTGTGTTGGAAATGGCCAACATGCAGAACACGCTCCATCCTGAACACTACCACAGCAGAATGACAGGATCATAGAATGGCCAGGGTTGAAAAAGACCTTAAAGGCCATCTAGTTCCAACCCTCTGACATGGGCAGGGACACCTTTTACTTGCCCAGGTTGCTCAGAGCCCCATCCAGCCTGGCCATTCACCCAGGCTGGGGTGTCCATAACTTCTCTGGGCAAGCTGTGCCAGTGCCTCAACACCCTCACAGGGAAGAATTTCTTCCTAGTATCTAATTTCAAACTGCCCTCTTTCCCTTTGAAGCCATTGCCCACTGTCCTGTCTCCATAGTTCCTAATGAAGAGTCCCTCTCCTGCTACCCTGCAGATACCAGAAGGTGTTGTGAGGTCTCCATGCAACCTTCTCTTCACCAGGATAAACAGCCCCAGCTCTTTCAGCCTGTGGGATGTGCCCTTGTCCTGAATACTGAACTGCAGTATTGACTGATGATTTTTTGAATCCTTTGAAGGCATGTTCTTTTTCAGCCTTGAATTAGGCTAAATAGCTTTGATTTGTGGGTATTGCAAGCGAGCAACAGAAATCACTGCCCTGGCTTGCCTTTTTTACAGTCCCTTCTGTGGGAGATTCGGTGCAAACATCTCAGCTGGTGAGACAGTGGGCACACCATCATTCTGAAAGAGCTTTGCACAGTAAACATAGAGGAGGATTAAATATTGAAATGCAGATGATAGCTGCCCAATGGACTCTGCTGGTGGAAATCAAATACTAGTCTAGTATTTTGAATGCAAATAATTCCTCCCAATGAGGCCAGACAGGATTGTTTGGCTTTGAATCTGAGCATGTGGACAGTAGTGGATGGTCTACAGGTTGAAAACAGTGTAGATACTTCTCCTTCTTTTCATTAGTGGCTCAGAAACTGAAAAGGCAGCTACAAAATGGTGAATACATCCCTACAGATTCAAAAATGGTTGTTCTTAATTTGCATCTCCACCATAACAACAGATCGTTAGAACTAAAGTACAGGTGGGAATTTTATAGCTTCTCAGAAATGAAGCAGGAATTGGCCAATGGGCCTTAGCAGTAGCTACAAGTTTTTCAGCAGGAGGCATCTCAAAAGTAGTTTAACCATACAATACTTTTCTGTGTTATGCTTTTATCTCAAGGATGGATTAAAGAAAAAAAAAGGAAAGAAAAATAAAACAAGAAAAAGAAAAAAGAAAAAACCATACCAAACATATATATATATATTACATGACTAAGATTATACACAGAATCAGTAACATACATAGAAACAGAACCCATGGTATTTAACTTTCAACCTTGTCTCCTCAACACACTCTCGAAAATGGGATTGTTTCCCTATCTGCCTTGAAACATTTTGGAGCAAAAAACACTCTAAGGTCCTGATAGGTGTTTTGGTCAAAAATCATTTCTTCTGGTTTTCTGTCCATAAGCGGAGTAGCGGAGGGGAAAGCTGGTAGCTGGCCAAAGGAGGTAGGAAGAGTAATCATCATCCACAACACTGGGGCGAAGGAAATTTCCACAGAAAATTACCTGCCTTATTACTTGTTCATGGGTTGGGTTGAAAGTTCAGAATTTGAAAGTTCAGAATCTGTTTCCATTTTTCCCATCCCTCGAATGCTATATTTCACAGAATTCAGCCCCTCAAACATCAGTCCTGCCAGGACAGCCCGCCATGTGGTGTCTAGGGTATCTGCTGATACCCACTGACTCTTCCCAGTCTAGTGCTTGCCACTGTTGCAGATCAAGAACTTCTGAATAGTTTTGATTCATGCTCTTTGAATGGTTGAAAACAAGAAAATAATGACTAGACATTTGCACGATCAAATCCCCTGATGGAATAAAAATAGGAGCATAATAAATGTATTCATTGGCATAAGAAGGAAGATGAAGGGTCCAAAAGGTTACCTGCATACTTACTGTTCTAAATCCCTTGTTATCTGGCAAACTGCAAAAGATGCCAGGCTTTCACCAAAATGCAAATCAGATTAAAATGTGAAGCCTTACACTTTACTGGATATAAAACTTCATCATCCATTCTTAAATCTTAGAGATTGCGATGTATTTCCTATTAATACCTCGAGGTTTAGAGCTATAATTCAGAGAGAAAAGAAAGCTATTTTGAATTCATTCTATTCAATCATCTTGTCTGCACTCTCTCCTCTTGCTTTTCACTTCTGAAACTCTGTATGAAAGGCATAGAGTTTTGGATTAAGTATTTTCAACAGTATTTTCTCCTGTTATTCTTCTTTTAAGGCAAACCTGTAAAAATCCACACTTTCTTATCCCACCACTTCTAAAGTTCCATTGAGAAGCAAAAATCCCCCATCAAACAACTAAATCTCTGCTCCAATTTGTAGAAAAAAACCCATGCCCTTAACTGCTTTCTTAACATATTCTTTATCTTGTATTAATATGGCAACCTTTTCTTGCTTTTATAGATTAGCACCAAATTCTTAAAGTTATAAGGAAACACAGGTTTACTGTCTTCTGTATCATTCTGAGATACAGAAGTCCAGTAAGGAGTTCCGACGTCAAAAGAAGAGTCTGCACAACAAGATTCAGCACAACGTTGAGACATATTAGCTATTTTTCAAGAAAAGACGCCAAACTGAAACTGTTCAGACTTCCATACTATCATGCGTGCCTGTCTCCAGAACCTAACCTAAGTTGCTGGAAACTAGCTGCAGTATTACTGAAAACACTCCCGTGAATGTAGGACATTGTAATTCTTCTCTTCCATTGAAAACCACAAGTGGAGTTGCAGCACTTGTCTTCAAAATTCTGTATTTCCTTGCAAAGTGGTAAAATAATGATAAATAAAGTGTTCTGTTCATACAGTTTAAATCAAATAATGTTCAAAATGAAAAAAATCCATTCATATATGGTCTACAATAATACAGCAGAGAGAAGATGAACCAGTCTGGCCTACAAAATAAAGTGAAGCAGCAGGTGGCAATTTGGAACACCTTAGGATGTAATATTTAAAGAAAAAAGAAATAAAATCTAGCTTCACAAACTCAATTAGTGATGCACAGACAGAGAAAAAGAACTAATTACTACTAGAATTTCTTTCATTCTCAGACAAGAAGTTAAATGATCCTCTTGAATGCACGGAGGATTGTTTGAAAAGACAGCAGCCTTCTTCTTTACAATATATTCTTCAGAACTCCAGGAGACAAATCATTTGAGCGATGAGGATCTTTCTCTCCGTAAAACTCCCAGAGCATAGCCAATATTCTATTCCTTTAGAGATCCTCACCAACCTGGGCGACTGGTGGATAGTCTACAGCCCCAGTACATCAGCCAGACACTCTGCCTTATTTAGCATGGCTACTGCAGCAAGGACATCATCTATACTGGCTTTCTATCCAAAAGATATGCAAGGCACAACAAAGAATACACCCAAAACACTGAGCACAGCTTATGGCCTTCAAAACAAAAATCTCAGGATGGCAATCCTGGATCTTCTGATCCAAACCATCAGGAAAGATTTCTTTAGAGGTGAGAAAAGCTTCCGTTGATTGTACAAAAAATAGTTATGTAAACCACTGTTGCATGACCCAATATTTCCTATTGAACTGGAACTATTTTGATCAATATTATCGATCCACTTCTTTTCAGTGCATATGGTAAAAAACGTAAAATATCATTTAAAAGAAATTATTGGATGCATACTAAGTACTACGGATTAGTTAAGGTGTTGGTTTTGCATGGCTTGGTTTTTGGTGTGGAGGGAAGAAGACAGCCACAGAAGTGATTTTTTGTGGAAAGCTCCTAGAAGCTTCCTCCACGCCTGGCAAAGTGAATCCCTGCTTGGCACGAAGAAAAGACATGCTGCTAAGCCAATTAGAGAAGCCAGTAGTGCCTTGGTGATATATTTAAGAAGGAAATAAAAACTGCAGCCAGTTAACTCTAAAGTTTGCAAATTTTTCAGTTGGAACCTCTTCTGGTTTGAAAGCAAAACCAGCGAGAAACGCTGTTGCAGTGTGTATGTTTGATTGTAATGCAGTTCTAGTAGTCAGTTTTATAATACTTCTTCTTTTGTGCTGTTGTAGCATATTTTATTCTTAATGAATTGTTCCTTTCCCCCCTGTGTTGTTAGTTTTTGCCCTAGTTGTCCATGTCCCCAAAGATCTGCAGTTTTGTTCCCGGTTCCTCCTCCCACTGAATGTCAATTCCTCCCCAAGCCTGTCCCTTTCTCCAGAAACTTCCCTAGCAATTTTATATCCTTCAAAACCCCATTGTTTTGTTTAAGTTCTTCTCCTCCCCTGTAGTCCCCTATTGGTTTAAACATTATGTTCCCCGCCTTGTCGTCCACCCCTAGTTTCTCCCAGTGTGTTAAAGATTCTATCCTCCCCTGGGACCCCTCCCCATTTCTAAGTTGATGTATGCCTTTGGGTCAGTGTCTTTCTGTCCCTGACCCTGCAGGGAAGAAACTCCTTTGGAAAAGATACAGAAGACTTCTCCCTGTTCCTTGTCCCTGTCCTTGGTTCAGTCCTATCCCCAATGGAGTTCACCTATGCCATAGAGCAGCTCTGCCCTACAGCTGCACCGCGAATTCGACAGCTTTCTGGGGGTGGCCCACACTCACTGTTGGTGACAGGAGCTAGTCAGGCTGAAGAAATCCAGCAATGCAGCAAGACTCCAAGTCAGAAATACAATTTATTAGGAAAAGGGGAAAAAAAACCCAAATCCATGCAATAATACAAAACAAAAACCACTGACAGAATAAAACCTGACACCCTGCTAGTTAGGGTGGTGGCAGCAGTACCCGGATGAAATGGTCTTGTTGAAGTGGTGATCCTGTACAAACCATCTGGTAGCTCTTGTCCTCTGGAAGACCAGTGGGTAAGTGTCACAGACACCTTTTGTGAAAAATCCTTTCTTAGGATTTTTCCTGCTGGAGCTGAGAGGTTTCAACAACAAATGTAAACAATTATTATCTGCTGCTGGGGAATGCAACAGGTGGATCTGTGATTGGTCCCTTGTGGATGTTTGGATCTACTGACCACTCACGGCAGGGCTGCTCTTGGTCTCTGCTGAGACACAGATCTCTGTTATTCATTCTTTCTACTCTATTCTTAGCTTAGCCAGCTTCTGAAGAAGCCTTCTCTTTTCTATTTCTATTTAGTATCGTTATAATGTTATATATATATCATAAGACAATAAATCAAGCCTTCTGATCATGGAGTCAACATTTCCGTCTCTTCCTTCATCTGAAAACCCCTGTGACCACCATCACAGCTGGTGACCCTCGAGTAAAGAGGACACTCATCACTTGGTGAGACCCCCAGAGGTGCAATTGCTGCACTGGGTAAACGCCGAATGTGTGACATTGATGGTTGCTTCACAAGTGACCACAGAAGTGGATTCCAGCCAGGAGCTGAAGAACTGAAGATCCTGATTTGGACAGAGATCACAGCAAGGCTGCCACAAAGAGAGCCTTCTGAAAAGCCTCCAGGAAGATGTTCTGAAAGCCTAGCAGCACCATGCAGCTGGCCAGAGAGTGTTGGACACTGTCTCACGGTACTGTTAGCTTTTCCTGAAAATGATGCCATTCGTAGTTTGTGGCTCCTACTCTGGAGGACCCCTCCCTTTGAGGCAGAGGTTCCATTCTCCCTTGCAGAGGAGAAACTTATTGCCCTCTGGAAAAAATGGGGTGAAGAGGATGGAATTCTTGGAATTTTCCTGTCAGAAAGACACTTATATGACTTCTTTCGATGGGCAAAGCTTTTTGGGCTTTTTACAAATGTGCTATATGCGCTCGACGTGTTCATATGGGAGTGCGTGGAATCCATTTTTCAATTCCTTCTGGCACGAGGGTTTGCATATCCTCGTATTTATTTAACATTTAAGGCACTTTTCCCGGTTTTAGAACGGAGAGCAGCTGTTTTTCCATGGATTGCAAACTGCAACGGCCTCGCTCCGTTTCCCCCGACTCCAGCGGGAGAAAACCCTTTGGGCTGGCACGATCTTCTGCTTTCCAGCTCCCCTGACCCAAGCAGGGGGGCAAAGTTTCGCCTGGAGCCGAAAAAGTTTTTTTCTCTGCGTTGTCGGAGCATGTTTAGATGGAGCCGCCTTTCCCCCCCCGCCTCTCTCTCTACGGAAGATGAAGAGTGGGCGGTGCTGGCCTGGCCAGCCCCGTGGACCCCGCCCCGGCCAGAGCTGCAGGCAGCACCGGTGCACGGGGCCCCGCCTCCCAACATTGCGGGGCCACCCCAACCCGCCCCGCAGGCGCGGGTGCTTCCCTGCCCTCCCACGGCTGTCCCTCGGGCAGAGCATGTAGGCACACAGCCCCGCCTGCAAGCTCGGAAACACCGCCCCCCCGGCCAGCACCGAGAGCACCGCCGCAAGCAACGCCCCAGCTGGCCTCTTGGCCCCCACCCCATTGGGAGATGGGAGTGGCCCTGGCCTTCAAAGTCCTGCCTGTTGGGCCAGCAGGGCCGCCTCCCCGGGCGACCCTGCCCACAGCTGCGCTGCTTCCCGCAGCTGCGCCAGTGTTGCTAGGCGACAGCGATTTTCCACTGCCGCCAGCCGTCCCAGCGGCAGCTGCGGCGACAGCTCCTGTACCCAGCGTGACTGCTCCTCGAGTTTTTCGGGTTGTTCCGGTGCTGCCCCTGCAGGGGAAGCTGGGACAGGGGAACAGGGCATCAGCCTCTCTTTTCCATTGAGGAGGCATGGCCCGACAGCTGGGGGCGGGGCACAGCCTGGCTGCCTGCGTTCAAAATCAGCATTCTCGGCAGGTTGGGGAGTGTTTCTTCGGGGATTGCCCCTTGGAGATTGCTATCCCTCCCGGCTCTCGTGCGGCCCAGCAGCAAGGGGGGCGGTGGGTTGCGAAAGTTCTGCCCCTGGTCCCCAGGCCGGAGAAGGTTGGCGTGGCGCAGGGAGGCAGATGTAGCAACACCTTCTGCATTTGCATTGCAGAGGCAGAGGTCACAGTGGGAAGCGACCATTGCTCGTTTGCTGTGGGGAACAAACATTCCTAGACCCAAGATGATTCCCCTGCTGCTGGGATGCCTCAGTGATTTAGGGGAAAGGAAGCGTTTGGTCACCCGTTCTGCCATGGTACTGGCAGCAGGATGCAGGTCTGTGACAAGGCAGATCCTGCCTCAGGGGCTGGGCCTGAGCTGTTTGTCTTGGCTCCTTGGGCCAGGGCCACCTCCCAGCCTCCTGTTGGTTTTGGGGGTTTTGCTTCCCCCTTCTGGTCCTGGGCCACCTTTCTGTGGGCCGGGTTCTGGGGTTCCTCATCTTGCCACATTGCCCAGGGCCCCCCAGGGCCATTCTCTGGCTTCTCTGCTGCTGCTGCTCTGCTCTTTCCGATCAAAAAAAAAAAAAAAATTCAAATTGAATACAAAGGGTTGAAATAGCTGGCAGCAGCTCAGAAGCAATGAAGGGCCAAAAATCAGCTTCAGCCCAAGTTGTTCAATAAAGGGCTATGGCAAGACATTCCAGAAGGCTTCTCAAGATTGTTTGAAATTGTTTTATAACTATTGATGGACTTTTCTGCAAGAAGCCTGTTTCAGGACCAAAAAGGACTTTCAGATATGTCAAAGAGGAACATCTTCAGTCCATGGACTTTTCCTGAAACTCAGCTGTTTGGACTTGAACTTTCTTTGCTTTTTTTTTTGCATTTTCTTATATTGTAAGATTGCTTTAGTGATATGATAGAATTGTATATTCTACAGGTGAACAAATTCCACACACCAGCATTTCTCTTTTTAATTTAACTAAATAAAAAAGGTGACATGTCGCAGACACCTTTTGTGAAAAATCCTTTCTTAGGATTTTTCCTGCTGGAGCTGAGAGGTTTCAACAACAAATGTAAACAATTATTATCTGCTACTGTAGAATGCAACAGGCCCACCTGTGATTGGTTTTCTGTAGATGTTTGGATCTACTGACCACTCACGGCAGGGCTGCTCTTGGTCTCTGCCGAGACACAGATCTCTGTTATTCATTCTTTCTATTCTATTCTTAGCTTAGCCAGCTTCTGAAGAAGCCTTCTCTTTTCTATTTCTATTCAGTATCGTTATAATGTTATATATATATCATAAGACAATAAATCAAGCCTTCTGATCATGGAGTCAACATTTCTGTCTCTTCCTTTATCTGAAAACCACTGTGAACACCATCACAGGTAAGGCTGGTCATTCCTCTGGGAATTCAGTGGGAAGACTGCTTGTGGTGTCCCAAAACCCAGATTATATCCAGCTGGGGATGCTTAGCTGCTCTCCCCTGGGCTGAGCATCTGGCAATGCGCTGATATAATTCTGCGTCATGCGGTGGGTCCTTGATTACCTGTTGAACAGAAATGGCTCCCAGAGGGAGTCATCTCTGAATCATGTGGCAAGACACTGATGGGCCCATTAACAGGAGATAAGGAAATAACGATGCCCCTCCTGGTTTCAGCAGCTCTTGAGGATGCGAACAGAATACATTTTTATATTGTAACCTAGGACAATACAGGATGCATGTTTTTGCATTTGCAGGAAGTTTGTATGGATTTGAAAATTATCCTTATAGCAGAGGCACAAAAGTATTCTCTTACCCTTTTTAATCATCTTCAAACCAAGCAATTCTCACAATAACCTACTGCATGGATGACTTGCAAGTGAGTTGAAGAAACACGGCAAAGATGTAGTGTTCAACTGCAGAGAATCGTTTAGGGACACCATACCTTGATATTTTAAATCAGGAAGCATGGATGGAACAATTTTTCCCCTTAGGTGACTACAGAACCAGCAGTCCCCTGCAGGAGGGTGTTTGGATTCAAGATGACACTGGCAACTAAGAGCATGGCTACACAGAAGGTGCAACTTTTAGACCAGAACATTCAACTACTTAAAGGCAGATAGGAGAATAGCTGACTAGGGACAGCTCTGACTAGAAGAGTCTGTGGTTTATCCCGTGGGAACAACAGAAACACATTTCAATTTTAAGAAACCATTCATTTCCGAGGACCAAGCATGAGTAAAAATAAAAGGTCAAGTAAAGACATCCGAGTCCTCTTCTTATCAGAAGCATGTTCCTCCATATGAAAGTATTTAGGAAAGGACAGTCCATTCATAAAGAAAGGTGTGCCAGTTAGAAAACCTGTAGAACAACACAAGACAAACTTACACAATATACATCCTCAATTGCAAAATGAAGAAATAATAATTTCAATCTTCTGTGGAATTAATTGCATTTTATTTGTTCTTTTCATTTCAACTGCTAAAAAGTTATTTTTTAAGACTGAATTTTATGAATTCAGCAGAGCTATCTTTTTGAATGTCTGCATCCCCCTATCAAACCCTGAGGTGACAAAGAAAACAGCAGTGGAGGGAAACCTGGTCCATCTGCCCCTCCTTGAAGCTTTAGGCCAGTGAGTGAGTAGAATTTAGTCACTTCATTTGAGGTAAATAGATTTACCAAGAGATAATATTATGCAGCCTTGATCTTTCCTTTTATCTGATCCATTTTGTAGTCATAAATTCTGGACTCAGTTGGTAAGAAACAATGGCATTACAGCCATGGATGTTCATGTGCACTGATGGGAAATGAAGTTTTTGTCTTCAGGTCCTTGCTTCAGTAAATATTCCAAATTCATCAGAAAGAAAGTTCAAAGACCAGTAATCCCCACTCAAATGACCTAATTCGAATAGTCTGTACGCATAAGAGACATCAAGCAGGTGCTGTCATCTGTTAGGGGAATACCCAGCCAGTACACGATAGTCTAGTTAGGTGACAACAATTTTGGAAATCACTTAATTTTTTGTATTGCAAGTGAATGGTTAATACATTTTATTAGTGGATAAGGTAAAAGAATGTCTTCTGCACCCTCTCATAGGGGAAGCTTCCCTAGATCTAAAGCTGCTCAGCTCCATGATAGGATGCTTTGTCTTAAAAGGGAACTCTAGTCTTTGTCCTTTTGGATTGCTTCCATAGCTTTTCACTCACTCTTCAGGTAGCTGTTAATATGTCTTGTTATCCCATGCAAACTTTTATGGGCACAGCCACTGAATTGGTACGAATTCCATGAAGTCCACAGGCCCCATTGAGATGGAGCCACAGGTCTCAAGGGTGTAAGCAGATGTTATTCTGAGGCCACTCCTAATCATGTTTGATGGATCATGGTGACTGAGGAAAGTGCCCAAAGACTGGATGAAAGCAAATATCACCCATCTTCAAAAAAGGCAAGTAGGAGGACTTGGAAAAGTACAAGCCAGTCAGCCTCATTTTTATCCCCAGGAAGTTGATGGAGCAGCTATCGCTGGAAAGCATTGCCAGGCACATGAAGGAGGACAAAATAACCTAGTCAGCATGGATTTACCAGGAGAACTTTATGCTGAACAACTTTTTAAATTCCTCTGATGAATCGACTTTCCTGGTAGATAAAGGGAATATTGTCTGCTTGGGCTTCAGGGAGGTTTTTGACATTTCTCTACATGGCAGCACACATCCATAGCAGAAGGAAAGGTGCAAAGAGGAGGGAACCAGTGTCTTTTCAATGATACTCAGTGAAAAGACAAGAGGCAGTGGGCACACACTGAAATACAGGAGATTGCCTCTGAATATCACCAAATGTTTTTTTACTGTGAACGTGACTGAACCACGGCACAGACTGCCCAGAAAGATTGTGGAATCTGGATCTTTGAAGACATTAAAAGTTATTAAGATATAATCCTGGGCAAGAGGCTCTAGGTATCCTGGTTTAAGCAGGGGGGTTGGGTCTGGTGAGCCCCCACTGACCCCTTCCGTTCTCATTCATTCTGTGCTAGTGAATTCTCTTAGAGATGCATTTCAAGCACTGGAATGACAAAGTTCTCTGCAGAGAGAGATCCAAATGGACATGGGATCTAAGTTCATTAAGTAGTGTTCAATAAGAATGTAAAACACTTGCATAAGTGTCTCTTCCATAACTGAATCCCTTTCATGGGAAAATTCCCCAGCTCTAGAAAGATCTTCTGATATGCACGCTTAAGACTGACACTGGCTGAGCAAATTTCTCCCTATGTGTGTCCAAGACCAGTTAGGATCTTCACCAAAAGTGTTGTCAACATAGTCACAGAAGGTATATTGTTAAGAGGTGACAACTTAGATCAGAATGCCAAATATTGGTCCACAAAATGTATTCATGTATGGGAATTACCTACATGGGTTCAAAATAAAAATTATAATAAAGAGTCTGACTTTATTTATCAATTTCATTGCAATATTGATAAAGGAAGAAAAAGACCTAAGTCCTTAACTTTCTTAACTCTAACAAAGATCTTAAAAATTCCTTGTAAAAAATGGATCATAATTATCAGACTATGAAACAATTTTAGGTGGGAAAAAAGTTCCAAATTTGTCTAGATAGTGGCGAAGAAGCCAAGAAAATAGGAAAGAAACAAAAAGAGAACAAAAGAGTCGGCTTCAGTCTGCAAGCTCGTTCTAGAAGTAGTCTGCTAGGAAAAGGAACACCCAGTTGAATTTCCAGCGTATTCATGCACTTGATTCAGTAACTGGTCAATGTAAAAGCCAATCCTTTTGTACAACTTCTCCCAGCAACAAAAATTCCAACAGGTTGACACCACCATCATGCCTGTCCCTGATGTATTTAAAAGAGAAATTATGCTTTCTTGAAAATCTACTTGCATACAAGTTGCAAGACATTGGAGGGATTCTCCACATTCTCATTCCTCCATGTGCCTTGAAAGTAGATTTGATAAAATATGCAACAAAGCACATGGTTATAAGGCAGAGTAAAATACATGATTTGGGAACTTATCTCTTGTTGATATTAAACTTTATATAAACTCTCTGTGAAGTTTCTAAAACAAATTATGGAGCTGAGGCATAAATCTGCCAAGTCTTAAGCAGACATACACATTCCCCTTCACATGCCCCCCTTCCACACACACCTAGGCACACACAGAGGTCAGCATAGCAGATCATGAACACCTTGGAAAAACCTGAAATGCTAAATACCTCTCTTTGTGGGCAAAAGAGCTGGTGCAATAATTCAAATACCTGGTACAAAAATTCTGTTTAATATCTACCTCCTATTTAAAACACAGCTTTTCATTTAATTATATTTACAGAATATTTTAATTTCATTTGTTGCTTTAAACTTACTTGGTTCTCATGTGTTATATGTCTAGGAATATTTTCTTCTAAAAATAGAAAAAAATAGATGATATCTTTTCAGAAGAAAACATTGGTTTATACTATTTTAAACCATCATGATATAGAAGAATTTTTTTGTCCCTCACTAAGGTAGAAGTATTTGGACCACACATCATTTTCAATGAAATACTTGACATTTTAAAGATGTTTTCAATCAATTTTGAGCCTCATTGCTTATTCATTGTAAACAGTAATTTTTCAGTGAAGGGAAAGTGTGTGTGATATATCTACATTATGTTCAAACCCAATTCCTACTAATGGCCAGGCTGAACTCCAGTAAATAATGTCCTGAATGATATTTTGCCGCCTTCTTTGGCACTTCATGAAATCCTAACATGATGAAGTGCTGAAATACAGAGATTTTCTCTTAGAGAGTGTCCCATCTTGGAACCCATCCCATATATTTTATGATGTGATTCTTATCTCTTTTAAAATTCGCTATCTTCTGCATAGTTTTCATTAACCTGTTACAGTAGTGAAAATCACAGATAATTGTAATTTTGTGTAACTTTGAATTTACCCCAAGACCTGAGAGAAAACTTGCTCCTATAATTCAAACCAAGTTTCTTCTATATTCTGTCGTTGTCAAGGCAGTCACGACATAAAGCAGAGACCACAAGCAGTCTCAGTTGGCAACACTTTATTTTCTAACATGGCTAACTTTTATACACTTTTCAATTGTTGATACTTCTTCTACCTGATCTATTGGCCACAATAAATCAACATAATGCTATTGGTTAAAGTTATAGTGACTCCACCTATCTTTCTAAAATTACTTCATCCAGCTGCAAGGTGTTCTTATCTTTCTTCTCTCGATCTCCTTGGTTACAGCCTTGGAGAGAGCTCCTTATCAGCTTCTTCTTACTTCTCGGCTTCTTCTCGCTGCTTTAGCTAACAGGCCTGCTGTTAGCCCTTTCCACAATTCCCCCTTTTTGTTTTTGACCTGTAAATACAGCTGCTATGGATTTTTGCAGGGCCTTTTGCAAAAATCCAAGCAGAGAGGGGACACACAAAACCAACAATCACAACTATCAACAAAGTTCCCATTCTTAATACAATCATTCCTGTCCTTCATCCATCTTTAAGTACTGATATATGGTCTTAGCCAGTGTCATCCGCACGTTCTGCTTCAGCTGCGGATCCATCCATCCTGTCCTTTCCTGCGCGCTCTAGGTAAGGTTTAACACAGCGAGCAGGAACCCATCGAGGACCATTATCTGTCAAAACACAAGCATAACCTCTCCCCCAGAGAGTTACTAGTTCCACTGGACCAGACCACATACCAGTAATTAAATCCTTAACCCATACCTTGACATTCCTACGGAAATCTGGTTGCTTAGAATTCAAAGAAGAAAAATGGTAAAAGATTGGCGATAACTGTGAGTCAGGTAGGGGACGCAAAAAGTTTAACACATAAACAGCTTTATCTAATCTCACTTGAGCTGACTCCTGTTGCATTCCCCCTTTTTGTTTTGAACCTGACGTTTAAGAAGTCCGTGAGCTCTTTCAACAATTGCTTGGCCTGTGGGGACATGTGGAATGCCTGTTGAATGCTGAATGCCCCAAGCACGAAAGAATGCTTGCATTTTCTGCGAAACATATGCTGGGCCATTATCTGTCTTTACATGACACGGAACACCTAAGATAGAAAAAGCATGATAAAAATGGCGAATAGCATCACGAGTTCTTTCTCCTGTGAATGCTGAAGCAACCATTGCATGAGAAAAAGTATCAACTGTAACATGAACATACTTAAAACGACCAAATTCTGGCATTTTAGTAACATCAGTTTGCCATTCTTCTAACACAGAAAGACCTCTAGGATTGATACCATAATACTGAGTAACATGAGTCATGTGACAGTCAGGACAAGAAGAAAGAATTGATTTTGCTTCACCAGAAGACAATTTGAATTGCTGCTGTAAAGCTTGAGCACTCTGATGAAAAAATTGATGAGATAAATTTGCCTGCTGCAATACATTCGGTACAGTTTTGATTGCAGCAGCAGCTACTAAAGAATCTACATAGGCATTGCCTTCAACAAAAAATCCTGGCAACGATGTATGGCTGTGAATGTGCATGATAAAATAAGGACGTTTTCGAGCACCAATAACTCCATAACTTCATTAACATGACAAACAATGGCTTCTCTTGAATGTTATACAACACCGCTTGATCTAAACGCTTAACCAAATTAGCAACATAAATGGAATCAGTAACTATATTCACAGAACTAGGAAATAAAGTAAAAGCCAAAAGAACAGCAGAAAGTTCAACCAGTTGAGGAGATCCCTGCTGAATCATTGTCTCATATTCCCAGTGATCATCTTTTCTCCAAGCCACAGCTGCTTTTCCGGTTTTCCCGGATCCATCTGTAAAAACTGTTATACCTTCCACTGGAACAGGAGAACAAATTTGTTTCCCTTCAAAAGGAATCTCTTTAGTCAGTGTTAAAACAGAATGAGAAGGCAAATGGTATGAAATTTGGCCTGTAAAACAAGATAAGGCAAATTGCAATTCATGATTATTTTGAAAGCACCATTCAAAATACCATTGTTGTACAGGTATCACAATGGTCACAGGATCGCGTCCCAAAATCTCATGGCAACGCCTGTGACCCTTGATGATAATATCTGCAAAAAGCTCATAAAGTCCTGGAGCTGTTTTCCGAGATCTACCTGGACTTCTGCACCTGCTAAAACACAAACAAATCCACATCCCCGCAGGGACTGGAGGATTATCTCAAAATCTTGAAGGTGAAAAATGTGCCCTTATATGAAAATAAAACATTCATCTGCTTTGTTTCAGTCTCCATGCAATATTACATAGGGAAATGTAAGATAACAGCAAACAGAAATCAATCAGATAATACACATAACCAATAACACATCTGAAATCACACAATTATCAATCACTACAACACTGAACTGTCATCCCAGAGTCTGCGACAGCTGATGAACCTTAAAACAACAGAGAAATGGAGAACTCATGTCCGGATTCATGTTTCTCCAAACTCCCTTTGAAAACAGGCTCAGCTATCATATATGGTCCAATTGCCAAGCCAAAAGGACTTGAATAGTTTTTGATGCAGAAAACATCTGGGCTGATTGTCAATCATTCCATTCAAGTAGAGCTAGAACTTGGCCAGAGTTCGAACTCTAATTAATGGATATCACTTAATACATTTTAAAACAAGACTCTTAAAAACAGCAATTATGAATAGGAAACCTTAGGATTAAAGATCAATCAAACCATTAAATAGATGAATCCCTCCAAAACTTCTGTCAGGATAGAAATTCTTCAAACACAGCAAAACTCTTGAATTTTCGGCATGCAGTACCTCTATAAAAACTGAAGATATAATAACTGAAGAAAACCACGAAAATGGCAATCTGGATTTAAAAGAAACCCAAAAACCATGAGTAGTCAAAAAATATAAGACAAGATTCTGAAGACACACATCTTGTAGATGATCACACAAAGAGATAGTGAAACACATAAAAGCTGGCTGTAAATATTATAATACCTTGCTAATAATTCTTATCATAAATTCTGAGAATTCTCATTATATAATCAACTTATCAACAGAAAATGTTTGAAGGGCTTATGACAACCTTTTAAAAGTATTTATGCAGGATTAATAACAATCCTTATTTATCAGTATCACCTATAAAATTCAAACCAACAAAGGTTACAAACTAATACCAACAAAACTCTGAACCATTGAAGAATCAACTGATGACCCCAAAAATAGGATCTGACTGATATTTCTTAAATACTCTGTCTTCAGAGACATTTCAGGTACTTGAATCAAGACTAACACTTCTATCTTTATATGGTCATTTCCCTCCCTGAGAGGCATTATTCACAATAGATTTCCATCTACATCATATTTGTAACAACATTGATTTGCACTGGTTTCCCCTTTTATCTGTATCTTGAGCAAAAGCCTGGTGCTTTCACACTTTACTCTGATTTTGGACAGCTTTTCTACATGTCCATCTTTTGCATCTGAAGCCTGATCATCTGGTAAATACTGTTTCTGTCACTTCTGTGGGACCGGACTGTTTAGGAGCTCTGTGTGCCCCACACGACGTGTGCTGTATCCGCACAAAATCTCTAACTTGATATTTTGTTGGAGGCTGAAACTGTGTACTGGCTGCTGCGATTGGCTGCGTGCCTGTTCCAGGAACTGCTTTAAAAACGGGAAAAGCCATAGGATTATCACAAGCAACATTTGCATTAGCACTGTTCTCCTGAGGTACTCTTGGAGTACCTAATCTTTCTATGATGTCCCAATTCTTTTCTTCAGCTGCTTTTCTCCTGACAAATTCCCAAAACTCCCGAGGGTGCCGAGGAAGCACAGTTACTTGACATGGAGGCAAAGTCCATGGGGCAGTAAGGCTAAAGCTCTTAGAAGATGAACGGACCCGAGCTCCTTGCCCCAGCTCAGGTGTCACTGCAGGCGACTCATCACTCGATTCACTGTTGCTGTCATTGTCAGGCAACGGAGGATACGGCCTGGCAGGTTGCTCAAGCCGCTCAGAGGGGAGCGGGGGTGTGGACGGCTGGACTAAAGCGGAGGGAAGGGGGGGGGGAAGATGGCTGGGTTTCTCTCTCTGCTAGAGACATTTCAGCTAACTGGCGTAGCGGTGTAGCATATTACAGGCACCATCGCGAGCTGCTGCGCAGGTGTGAGATAAAGAGGTTTAGAGGTCTGATAAGAAGATGCTATGGCAGGTTGCCCAGAAGTTTTGGCAGCTTTCCCAGAAGCCTTGGCAGCTTGCCAAGTAACTTGCATGGCACCCGGACTTTCTTCCCCATTAGAGGCCCCCTCTGCCTCATGCCCCCCGTAAGATTCTGTTAACAGCCCCAACTCTTCGTCCTCATCCCGCTCTGCTTGTTCTTGTTCTGTTTTCCATTCCTTTAATGCCTCAAAGAGCAAGTTCCAAGTAACTGCTAGATCGACAGCCGTTTTATCTCCCGCTCGGATGACTTCCCACAGTCTGTCCCCGACCTTTTTCCATACCTTAACACTAAATGCTGTGTCGGGATCAGTGCCAAAATCCTGTGATTTAGCCCACAGCAATATACTACGAAGTGCATGGTCTGACGTATTAATTCCCTTAATGTTTAACAAAACTTTCCATGTAGCCAAAACATTCACTTCCTCTTTAGATAAATTATGTCCCATTATTACTAGTTGGTGGCTCACCTACTTCCAGGTGTCTTGATTAAAGGAAATCAGGTCCGGACCTTCCTGTGGCTTCCACCTGCCACTCTCAGCTGCACCAACGCCGCCTCCCCCACTATGTCCCAGTGGGTCACGGTTGCCAATTGCTAGGACCCCGTCCGGGCCCCCACCGACTGTTCTTATCACGTCGGCGGTCACCAAATGTTGTTGTCGAGGCGGTCACGACATAAAGCAGAGACCACAAGCAGTCTCAGTTGGCAACACTTTATTTTCTAACATGGCTAACTTTTATACACTTTTCAATTGTTGATACTTCTTCTACCTGATCTATTGGCCACAATAAATCAACATAATGCTATTGGTTAAAGTTATAGTGACTCCACCTATCTTTCTAAAATTACTTCATCCAGCTGCAAGGTGTTCTTATCTTTCTTCTCTCGATCTCCTTGGTTACAGCCTTGGAGAGAGCTCCTTATCAGCTTCTTCTTACTTCTCGGCTTTTTCTTGCTGCTTTAGCTAACAGGCCTGCTGTTAGCCCTTTCCACAATATTCAAACTTTGTTTCTCTACCATCAAGGTTCTCCTTTGTTGCTGGTCCAAGCCCCATCCAACCTGACCTTGAATACTTTCAGGGATGGGACACCCACAACTTCTCTGGGCAACCTGTTCCAGTGTTCCAGCACCCTCACAGTCAAACATGTCTTCCTTTCATCTGTGTCAGAAATAATAAATCTAGGCATAGAAACTTGGAGTAAAAATTGGAAATTCTTTTGATTTGAAACCCATTTTATATGAATACTGACTTACAGATGACTAAAATATGTTGATGGGCATTTGAGCTTGACACTTTTTAAAAAAGTGCATGGAATTTAAAATTAAAATCAGTAACATTAAAAACTTCTTGCCATTTTCTTTTTCCTCTGATATTCAAAATTGCATCAAAATTGTATGAAACTGTGTTTCATACAAATCTCTCAGACACTCTCAGACTTTTCTTTCAGACTAAGTTGCAGTTTACATAGAACACCAGTACTAGTGAAGGTTTTTCTGGGCATAGGGGGAACACCTTCTCATTGGATTTGTGTGCAGAATGCATTGTATCCAAACTGGAAAATTGATCCCAGCTGTGTTCTATTCATCATTCTTACTGCATCAGACCTGAAGATTCTGTGAAAAGTATCCTGTGGACCTTGAACATAGCTTGTGTGAAACAGATGAGAGGTAATGGAGAAGTTGAGGGAGAGAATGAAGAGCATATGGCCCAGTACAGACACCAGAAAGTACTTCTTCATGTGATCCACAGCCTGAACAACTGTTTAGCACCCTTTAAAGGCTGTGTTTGACAAGCAGGGCTGAAGCAGGTCTTCCAGACATCCAGGAGATCAAAATACATTGAAGCAAATTCCCCTGGCCAGTCACCTTGCTGCTGTTAATTCACCCTCCATATCAGCTGATCAGGCCTAACAATGCTGCTGCAGAAGTATTGTGAAAGAGGTAGGCATATTTTCACAGATGCAGGGGAAAATCCCCTTGGATGATGATTCCAAGGAATAACTTGATGGAGCAAGTTAGGTACCCTTGTCTACTGTGCAATATCTAACTTGGTGCGTTCACTGTCAGCATGACTTTAGAAAATAAATGTTTGATTGACAAAAAATATTTCATATGTTCTGTCTACCTGCTTCATTTCAACCAATGAATAGGCTACGTTCCATCAGCAAAGGGTTTATGATCCTATGTTTCTTTAAACTGTAATCATTTTTTATTTTTTTCTAAATCAGACACTGTCTATTCATAAGATTCAGATGTCCATGGTAGGGGTGTAATTAAATTCACATGGTGAAAATTACCCTTCTTGTTATCTTTATTTTAAATTACCCACATGTAACATCAATCTGAGAGCTGAAGAAAACCCCTTCATTTGCTGTTTGCTAAGTATCATCTATGATACAAATTCTGCTTGAGAAATCACACCCATACATTGCCATGTAACTCTACTAGTAATGCTTTCACAACCTTTTCTTCATCATCAGGTATTTTGGTGAACTGAATGATTAGAAGATAAGCAAGGGCATTTGTTCAAGATGCTGCAGAAAGAGCTGTGGTCTATTCTCTTCTTTGCTGCCTATGTTGCAGACACTTTTTGTGAAAAATCCTTTCTTAGAATTTTTCCTGCTGGAGCTGAGAAGTTTCAGCAACAAATGTAAACAATTACTGTCTGCTGCTGTGTGTGGTGGTTTCACAGGAAATATGTTTTTTGGGATTTCTGGGATATGCTGTGGTCAGGCCAATGGGTGCTCAGATTTTAATATTGGCACCTTGGGTGGCCAATGGGGATGTTTGGACACACCTCTGAGAACACCCACACAAGGGTTAAAAGCAGGGCTCTTAGCACTTGGAGCTCTTTTTGAATTTCTGTCAGGGAAGCATTAGATCTCTCCCCCCAGGCCCAGCTGCTAGTGGGGCAGGGGGAGGGGAAAGCCATGGCCCCTGGCAAAGGTAGGCCTGCACACCTGCCCCCGCCCCCGCCACAAGGGTGGAAGGGTGAGAGAGAGAGAAAGACAGAGAGAGGGCAAGAGAGGGAGACAAGGCACGGGCCTCGCCCCCGCCTTTTCCCCTGCGCGGGCCAGGCGGCTGTCTGCGAGCACCCCGCTCTCGGAGCGAGCCGCTGGGGCGGAGCTCGTCCTCACCGGGGCCACGCAGGGATGCGGTGGTGCAGCGGCCGGGGGAGAGCAAGAGACGGCGTCGAAAGTGCCGCCAAGGGCCGAGAGAGAGAGAGACCCCAGGAGCCATCAGACAGCCCTCCCCCCAGAAAGAGAGAGCCGTTCCTGGGACTGTTATCGTGGAATGTGATACCATGTGCGGCCATGGTGGAAGGGGGGGGGGATGAGGCGTGGCGAGGAGCCCAGCCGCTTGTGAGAGCTTTTAACCCTTTGTGGACAATGAAAACTTTACAGAACATTAACCCTGCCTAGAAGAGAGATAAGAGTAGAGGATGAAGAAGGAAATGGGCCAGTGGGGAGGTCTGGCAAGAGAGAGAGAGAGAGAGATGTTAGAGGAATGGAGAAGATGGCGTGGCATTTTTTGCTGGACTCTTTTTTTTGCATAGCCATGGACTGTTTCCTTGTGATACAGAGACTGCATCCAGGGGGACGCAGTGGTTCAGAGCCAAGAGAGTTCAGTGTTGAGACCCCTTGGCCCCAGAGGGTGTAAAAGAAATGGGGGTCAGAGGTCCCAGAGATGAGACTCTGTTCTGTTTGGAACGGGACGAGGCATCCTTAAAAAGACCACCCTCAAAGCAGGCCCCTGCCCCATGCATGGTGGTGAGAGCACCGGGTGTGGAAGGAAGATGTCACAATGGCAAAAGGATCTCCACGAGGTGCTACCTGTTACAAGCAGCCCATTGTTGTAAGTGTTCAGAGGGGTTTGTTAGAGGATGGATGAGACAGGATCTTGATTCCATGATCAGAAGGCTAGATTTATTATATTATGATATATATAGCATTATAACTATATTACATAATTATAGAAAGGCAGAGGCTTCTTCTGAAGCTGCTAAGCTAAGAGAGAGATAGAAAGGAATGAATAACAAAACGTCTGTGTCTCAGCACAGAGCGATAACCATCCTGCCTGTTGCATTCCACACTAGCAGATAATAATTGTTTACATTTGCTGGTAAGCCTCTGAACTCCAGCAAGGAAAAATCCTAAGAAAAGATTTCTCACAAAGGATGTCTACGACAGCCCATGGCACAAGGAAGGACTCCTTCTACTCTTAATGAACTGAGGATTTGATTATTCAAAGGGTGGTGCCAGACCGAGGGCTGATAATTTTGGGAAATGCAAATGTATTGGGAATTTGGTGGGAGGAGGAGGGGGAGTGTTTCTGTGCGGTTTTCATTTTCCTTGTGTTTTTCTTTTTTTTTCTTCCCTCTTTGTAGTTTAGTTTTTGTAGTTTAGTTTTTGTAGTTTAGTTAATAAAGTTCTTTTCATTCCCCCTAACTAGGAGCCTGCTTTGCTTATTCCGGGTACAATCTCACAGCAGACACCAGGGACAGGATGGTCTCATGAGGGCATTGGCATTGTGCCAGTGTCAAACCATGACACTGTGGAATGCAACAGGTCCACCTGTGATTGGTTTCTGTAGATGTTTGGAGTTACTGACCAGTCACTGCAGCACTGGCTCTCGCTCTCTGTCGTAGCCAGCTCCATTGTTATTCATTCTTTCTATTCTATTCTTAGCTTAGCCAGCTTCTGAAGAAGCCCTTTCCTTTCTATTCCTATTTAGTATCGTTTTAATGTTATATATATATCATAAAATAATAAATTTTAAAAAATTAGAAAAAAAATTTAAATTAAATACAAAGGGTTGAAATAGCTGGCAGCAGCTCAGAAGCAATGAAGGGCCAAAATCAGCTTCAGCCCAAGTTGTTCAATAAAGGGCTATGGCAAGACATTCCAGAAGGCTTCTCAAGATTGTTTGAAATTGTTTTATAACTACTGATGGACTTTTCTGCAAGAAGCCTGTTTCAGGACCAAAAAGGACTTTCAGATATGTCAAAGAGGAACATCTTCAGTCCATGGACTTCTCCTGAAACACAGCTGCTTGGACTTGAATTTTCTTTGCATTGTTTTTTGCATTTTCTTATATTGTAAGATTGTTTTAGTGATATGATAGAATTGTATATTCTACAGGTGAACAAATTCCCTGTTCATTCCACAAACCAGCATTTTTTCTTTTTAATTTAACTAATTAAAGAAAGGTGACATGTCGCAGACACCTTTTGTGAAAAATCCTTTCTTAGGATTTTTCCTGCTGGAGCTGAGAGGTTTCAACAACAAATGTAAACAATTATTATCTGCTACTGTAGAATGCAACAGGCTCACCTGTGATTGGTTTTCTGTAGATGTTTGGAGTTACTGCAGTCACTGCAGAGCTGTGTCTCTCTGTCGGAGCCAGATCCATTGTTATTCATTCTTTCTATTCTGTTCTTAGCTTAGCCAGCTTCTGAAGAAGCCCTTTCCTTTCTATTCCTGTTTAGTATAGTTATAGTGTTATATATATATCATAAAGTAATAAATCAAGCCTTCTGATCATGGAGTCAAGATTCTTGTCCCTTCCTTCATCTGAAAACCCCTGTGACCACCGTCGCAATGTTAGCACTGAGCTGCAAAAAAAGAAAGATTACTAGGAAGAGTGTTATTTTTAGTCTAAATTTCTAAATGATGTTTGGAATACCCTGTTAAATGACAAGGTGCTCTTTTAAAATATGGCATCTTAAGGGAAAAAGCTTTAAATAGGTTTGAGACAGTTGCTTCTGGAAAGAAAGAAAATTGCAGGCATCTAAGGTCTTTAGCCATACCATTTTGAAGATTGATTGAGAACACAGTTTCTTCATCTAGGAAGAACAGAGGATCATTGATGTAACCCATTTGAAAATGGAGTTCTATTTGTTTCTGGTTGGGATTACCAAACATCACTTCTTGTGAAGTTGAGGGACTGCACCTAGCTCTCCAATAATTTCCTTCCCTGATATTTATCTGCATTTGCTCCTTTGTCCAGAGTCCCCATTTATTAGTGATGGTATACTCCATCTATGCATTAAAATATTCAACTAGAGTGTGTGACTCATACTTGCTAGGTTAAATTAGCTGGAACGGAATGGATAGTTACAATTGCTTGTATACAATAGTCTTATTTTGAAAAGTTTTCTTTAGACAATGTTGAAGCAGCACTAGCAAATAGGAAGTACAGCTTGCATCAGGGAAAGACACTCTTCTGCTTTCTCAAGTTTCCTGTAGTACAAGAGACGCCAAAAGGCTTTTTGTAGTACTACTACTGTCTTGTAGGAATACTTGATCTAACCCTAACTTTGATAAAATTACTAATGGATTACTTTTCTACAAGGCAGAACGTTTTTCTTTTAATACTATGGTTTTTGTAAGTTGGAAACATGAACTTGTGCACCAATCACATGGAATGTACTCCTACTTCTTAAAAAGTTTCACAACCTTCTTTAGAAAATATGGACTCTGTGTAACTTCAAAATAGGAATTCTGGGCATATTCATTCTATTGTAATTTTTTTTTTTTTTGCCATTCTTTTCTATCATTTTTACCAATAGAAATATTTTTCCCTGACACCTATAGAAAAGACCTATGTTTAGTCAATAGTGCAGCATCAGTACATTGTTTAGAATTCTTTCAACATGGTCCCAAACATATCTGAGAGCTGAAGAGCAGAGGTTAGCAACAGAGAATGGCAATAACTTCTGAACCGTTTCAGTAGATTTCCCAAGAAATCTACTGTTTACTTTCTGCAACAGTAAATTTCCCAGAGATATTGTCTGGTTAAGAGTTGCATCAAAAGAGCTGGGGAGGGCGGGAGCTTCAGAAAGGCAAAGAATGAAGCCGTACAATACTGCAATTGTGTGCCCAGCTCGCAAAGTGATAGAAAACAGTACCTTTCCACTCTCCTGCCTTTTCCATTCACGTTAACATTCGAAATGAAAGCATTTTGGACAGGTTTTTTTGCTTCTTGCTAAAGAGTCTGCTGACCTCTGTGCAACTTCTAGAACACAATCAGAGATGTTTTTGTACTAGCATATTTACTTCTTGGAGGCATAATGGGAAATGATTTCCTATGATGTAGAAGACAACAGAGACTAAAGACGAAGATACAGAGCTGTCTGAAGCTAAGCGCCGGTCCCAGGCATCTTTGGGCCGAAGCTGGACTCGGAGTGCCCCGCGATGGCCACCATGCTCTTCGACCAGGACAATGCTCTGTGCGTGTAGAAGCCACTTCCTCGCCTCCGGGAGATGGAGGGAGCGGCAGCTTTCGAAAGGCGAAGAACGAAGCCACACAACACTGGGATTGTGTGTGCAGCTCACAAAGCGATAGAAAACATTACTTTTTCATTCTCCTGCTTTTTCCATTGACAGTCTGACAGAATTTCTTTGTTGGCACAGTTACGTCTTGCGAAAAATAATGGAAAAGCATTTTGCTAAGATGTAGAAGACAAGAGACGCTATAGACAAAGAGACAGAGCTCTCCGATGTTAGGGCCGGTAGTAGGTATCTTTGGGCAGAAGCCGCGCTCCAGAGAGCACCACGACTGGCACAATGCTCCTCGACAGGCACAATGCTCTGTGCATGTAGAAGCTGCTTATTTGCCTCCGGGAGACGGAGAGAGCGGCAACACCCAAAAGGCAAAAAATAAAGACGCACGACACGTGGATTTTTTGCGAAGCTCGCAAAGTGATAGAAAACAGTTCTTTGGTACTCTCCTACTGTTTCAATTCACAATGACAGTCGAATTGGAGGAGTTTTGGACAGGTATTTTTTGCTTCTTGCCAAACAATCTGCAGAACTCTGAGCAACTTCTTGAACACGATCGGAGATGTTTTCTGTTCTAGAAAAATTTCTCCTTGCGAGACATTGTGGAAATCTTTTTTCTATGATGTAGGAAACAAGAGAGCCTAAAGATGAAGAGGCGGAGCTGTGTGAAGCTAAGCACTGGTCCTAGGCATCTCCGGAGAGCACCACAACTGGCACAATGCTCTTCGACCGGCACAATGCTCTGTGCATGTAGCAGCCGCTTCATCGCCTCCGGGAGACGGAGAGAGCAGCAGCATCCAGAAGGGGAAGAACGAAGCCACGCAACACTGGGATTGTGTGCGCAGCTCGCAAAGTGATAGAAAACAGTATCTTTCCACTCTTCTGCCTTTTCCATTCACATTAACATTCGAATTGAAATCATCTTGGACATCTTTCTTTTCCATGTTGCAAAACACTCTGCAGACCTCTGGGAAACTTCTAGAACAATGTCGAAGATGTTTTCTGTACTGGCACATTTTCTCCTTGCGAGACATAATGGGAAATGTTTTTGCTATGATGTAGGAGACAAGAGAGGCTAAAGATGAAGAGACAGTGCTCTCAGAAGCCAAGCGCCGGTCCTAGATATCTTTTGGCAAAAACCATGCTCCGGAAAGTACCGCGACTGGCACAATGCTCCTCGCATGAAGAAGCCGCTTCTTCTCCACCAGGAGACGGAGAGAGCGGCAGCTTCCAAGAGGCGAAGAACAAAGCCGCACAAGACTGGGATTGTGTGCGCAGCTTACAAACTCATAGACAACAGTTCTTTTATACTCCCCGGGCATTTCCATTCACATTAACATTCAAATTGGAGGAGTTTTTGAAATCTTTCTTTTGATTCTTGCAAAACACTCTGCAGACCTCTGTTCAGCTTCTAGAACACCATCGGAGATGTTTTCTGTACTGACACATTTACTTCTTGGAGACGTAATGGGAAATGGTTTTGCTATGATGTAGGAGACAAGAAAGGCTAAAGACGAAAAGACGGAGCTCTCCGAAGCTAACGCCACTTCCAAGCATCTTTGGGCAGAAGCTGCACTCCTGACAGCAACGCGACCTGCTATAGGTTCTTCACGGGAAGCAGCCGCTTCTTTGCCTCCGGGAGACTGAGAGAGCGGCAGCTCTTGAAAGGCGACGAACAAAGATGCACAACACTGCGATTGTGTGCAAAGCTTACAAATTCCCAGCCAACAGTTCTTTTGGGCTCTCCTGCCTCTTCCATTCACACTAACATTCGAATAGAAAGAGTTTTGGATAGGTTTTATTTGCTTCTTGCTAAACAGTCTGCAGAACTCTGTGCAACTTCTACAACACGATCGGAGATGTTCTCTGTACCGACACCCTTTCTCCTTGCAGGATATTTTGGAAAAGCTTTTCAGTAGGACGTAGGCGACCAGAGAGGCTAAAATCAAAGAGACGGAGCTCTCCGATGCTAAGTGCCCGTCCCAGGCATCTTTCCGGCAGAAGCCGCGCTCCGGACTGCCCTGAGAAAGCCACCATGCTCTTCAACCGGGACAAGGCTCTCTGCATGTAGTAGCCACTTCTTCGCCTCCAGGAGACCGAGAGAGCGGCTGGTCCCAAAAGGCGAAGAATGAAGCCTCACAACACTGAGATTGTGTGTGCAGCTTGCAAATTTATAGAAATCAGTACTTTTGTACTCTCCTACTGTTTCCATTCACATTAACATTCCAATTGGAGGAGTTTTGGATAGGTATTTTTGGCTTCTTGCGAAACAGTCTGCCTAACGCTGTCAAACTTCTAGGACGCGATCGTTGCTCTGTTGGCAAAGTTACGTCTTGCTAGAAATAATGGAAAAGCATTTTGCTAAGATGTAGGAAGCAAGAGACGCTATAGACAAAGAGACGGAGCTTTTCGATGCTAGGGCTGGTCCCGGGCATCTTCCGGCAGATGCCACGCTCCGGAGCGCATGGCAAGCGGCACAATGCTCTTCATGCGAGAAGTCGCTTCTACTCCTCCGGGAGACGGAGAGAGCGGCAGCTCTCGAAAGGCGAAGAATGAAGCCGCACATCACTGGGATTGTGTGCGCAGCTCGCAAAGTGATAGAAAACAGTACCTTTTCACTCTCCTGCCGCTCCCTTCACATTAGAATTCGAATTTAAAGCATTTTGGACATGTATTTTTCCTTCTTGCTAAACAGTCTGCAGAACTCTGTGCAACTTCTAGAGCACTATCGGATATGTTTCTGTGCTGGAACCATTCTCCCTGCGAGATATTGTGGAAAAGCTTGTTGGTAAGTCGTAGGCGACAAGGGAGGCTAAAGACGAATGGTCAGAGGTCTCCGATGCTAAGGGCCGATCCCCGGCGTCTTCCAGCAGAATCTGCACTCCTGAGTGCACGGTGACGGTCAGTAGGCTATTCCCGCGAAGAAGCCACTTCTTCGCCTCCGGGAGATGGAGAGAGCGGCAGGTCCCGAAAGGCAAAGAACGAAGACCCACAACACCGGCATTGTGTGCGCAGTTCACTAAGTGATAGAAAACAGTTCTTTTTTACTCTCCTACTGTTTCAATTCACAATGACTGTCGAATTGGAGGAGTTTTGGACAGGTATTTTTTTAATCTAGCCAAACAATCAGCAGAACTCTGTGCAACTTCTAGAACATGATCGGAGATGTTTTCTGTACTAACTCAATTTCTCCTTGCGAGACGTTGTGGAAAAGCTTTTTGCTAAGATGTAGGAGACAAGAGAGCCTAAAGACAAAGAGAAGGAGCTGTCTGAAGCTAAGCGCTGGTCCCAGGTATCTTTGGGCAGAAGCCGCGCTTCGGAGTGCCCTGTGATTGCCACCAAGCTCTGCAACCGGCAAAATGCTCTTTGACCTGCAATAAGCTCTTCGCGCAAAGACGCCGCTTCTTCGCCTCCTAAAGACCAAGAGAGCGGCAGCTTTCGAAAGGTGAAGAACGAAGCCATACAACACTGGGATTGTGTGCGCAGCTCGCAAAGTGATAGATATCAGTACTTTTGTACTCTCCTACTGTTTCCATTCACATTAATAGTCAAATTGGAGGAGTTTTGGATAGGTATTTTTTGGCTTCTTGCAAAACAGTCTGCCTAACGCTGTGCAACTTCTGGAACACATTCGGAGATATTTTCATTATTGGCACAGTTACATCTTGCGAGAAACAATGGCAAAGCATTTTGCTAAGATGTAGGAAGCAAGAGACACTATAGACGAAGAGACGGAGCTCTCCAATGCTAAGGGCCAGTCCCGGGCGTCTTCCAGCAGAAGCCACGCTACGGAAAGTATGGCAAGGGGCACAATCCTCTTTGCGCGAAGAAGCCGCTTCACTACCTCTGGGAGACGGAGAGAGCGGCAGCTCCTGAAAGGCGATGAATGAAGACGCACAAGACTGGGGTTGCGTGCGCAGCTTACAAATTCCCAGCCAACAGTTCTTTTGCACTCTCCTGCCTTTTCCATTCAAACTAACATTTAAATAGAAAGAGTTTTGGACAGGCTTTATTTGCATCTTGCAGAACAGTCTGTAGAACACTGTGCAACTTCTAGAACACGATGGGAGATGTTTTCTGTGCTAGCAAAATTTCTCCTTGCGAGATATTGTGGAAAAGCTTTTCGGTAGGACGTAGGCGACCAGAGAGACTGAAGACGAGGAGACGGATCTCTCCGAAGCCAAGTGCCGGTCCCGGACATCTTGTGGCAGAAGGCACGCTCCGGAGAGCACCGCGACCGGAACAAGGTTCTTTTACCGGGACAATGCTCTGTGCGTGTAGTAGCCCTTCTCCACCTCCGGGAGAAGGAGAGAGGGGCAGCTTTCAAAATGTGAAAAACAAAGCCATACAACACTGGGATTGTGTGTGCAGCTCACAAATAGATAGAAATCACTTCCTTTGTACTCTCCTACCGTTTCCATTCACATTCATATTTGAATTGGAGGAGTTTTGGATAGGTATTTGTTGATTCTTGCTAAACAATCTGCAGAACCCTGTGCAGCTTCTAGAACACCATCGGAGATGTTTTCTGTACTAGCACAATTTCTCCTTGCGAGACACTGTGGAAAAGCTTTTTGCTATGATGTAGGAGACAAGAGAAGCTAAAGACCAAGAGACGGAGCTATCTGAAGCTAAGTTCTGGTCCCAAGAATCTTTGGGTAGAAGCTGCGCTCCTGAGAGCACTGCGACCTGCAAAGGGCTCGTCGTGCGAAGAAGCCACTTCTTCGCCTCCGGGAGACGGAGAGAGGGGCAGGTCTCGAAAGGCAAAGAACGAAGCCACACAACACTGGGATTGTGTGTGAAGCTCACAAATTCCAAGCCAACAGTTCTTTTGAACTCTCTTGCCTTTTCCATACACACTAACATTCGAATAGAGAGAGATTTGGACAGGGGTTTTTTTGTTTCTTGGTAAACAGTCTGCAGAACTCTGTGCAACTTCTAGAACAAGATCAGAGATGTTTTCTGTACTGGCACCATTTCTCCTAGCGAGACATTGTGGAAAAGCTTTTTGCTAAGATTTAGGAAAAAGAGAGGCTAAAGACGAAGAGACTGAGCTGCCTGAAGCTAAGTGTCCGTGCCAGGCATCTTTGAGTAGAAGCCGTGCTCCGGAGTGCACTGCGACGGCCCGCCATGCTCTTCAACCTGGACAATGCTCTGAGCGTGTAAAAGCCGCTTCTTCCCCTCAGAGAGACCAAGAGAGTGGCCGCTCTCGAAAGGCGAAGAACGAAGACACACAACACTGAGATTGTGTGCGCAGCTCGCAAATTTATAGAAATCAGTACATTTGTACTCTCCTACCGTTTCCATTCACCTTAACATTCGAATAGAAAGCGTTTTGGATGCTTATTTTTACTTCTTGCTAAACCATCCTCTGACCTCTGTGCAACTTCTAGAACACGATCTAGGATGTTTTCTGTACTGACACATTTACTTCTTGGAGGCATAATGGGAAGTGTTATTGCTATAATGTAGGAGACAAGAAAGGCTAAAGACAAAAAGACGGAGCTCTCCAAAACTAACGCCGGTCCCAAGCACCTTGGGCAGAAGCTGCGCTTGTGAGAGAACGCCGAGACCTGCAATAAGCTCTTTGCGTGAAGAAGCCACTTCTTCGCCTCCGAGAGACAGAGAGAGTGGCAGCTCCTGAAAGGCGACAAATGAAGATGCACATCACTGGGATTTTGTGCACAGCCTACAAATTCCAAGCCAAAGGTTCTTTTCCACCCTCCTACCTTTTCCATTTACACTAATATTCGAATAGAAAGAGATTTGGACAGGGTTTTTTTATTTCATGCTAAACAGTCTGCAGAACTCAGTGCAACTTCTAGAACACGATCGGAGATGTCTTCTGTACCGGCACCATTTCTCCTTGCGAGATATTGTGGAAAAGCTTTTTGGCATGACGTAGGCAATAAGAGAGGCCGAAGACGAAGAGACAGAGCTGTCTGAAGCTAAGTGCCTGTCCCAGGAATCTTTGAGTAGAAGCCACGCTCTGGTGTGCCCTGCGATGGCCACCATGCTCTTCGACCAGGACAATGTTCTGTGCGTGTAAAAGCCACTTCTTCACCTCCGGGTAGACCAAGAGAGCAGGAGCTCTCGAAAGGCAAAGAACGAAGCCATACAACTCTGGGATTGTGTGCGCAGCTTGCAAAGTAACAGAAAACAGTTCTGTTTTACTCTCCTACTGTTTCAATTCACAATGACATTCAAATTGGAGGAGTTTTGCACGGGTATTTTTTGATTCTTGCTAAACAATCTGCAGAACTCTGTGCAACTTCTAGAACACGATCGGAGATGTTTTCTGTACTAGCAAAATTTCTCCTTGCTAGACGTTGTGGAAAAGCTTTTTACTAAGATGTAGGAGACAAGAGAGCCTAAAGACGAAGAGACAGAGCTGTCTGAAGCTATGCGCAGATCCCTGGCATCTTTGGGAAGAAGCCCCGCTCCGGAGTGGGCCACGATGCTCTGCGACGGGCAAAATGCTGTTCGACCTGCAATACGCTCTTCATGCGAAGAAGCCGCTTCTTCGCCTCCTGGAGACCAAGAGAGCGGCAGCTTTCGTAAAGGTGAAGAACGAAGCCCTACAACACTGGGGTGGTGTGCGCAGCTCACAAAGAGAGATAGAAATCAGTACTTTTGTACTCTCCTACCGTTTCCACTCACACTCATATTCGAATTGGAGGAGTAGGTATTTTTTACTTCTTGCAAAACAGTCTGCCTAACGCTGTCCAACATCCAGAACGCGATCGGAGATATTTTCTTTACTGGCACAGTTATGTCTTGTGAGAAATAATGGAAAAGCATTTTGCTAAGATGTAGGAAGCAAGAGACACTATAGACGAAGAGACGGAGCTCTCCAATGCTAAGGGCCGGTCCCGGGCATCTTCCGGCAGAAGCCACGCTCCGGAGAGCATGGTGAGGGCCACAATGCTCTTCACTTGAAGAAGCTGCTTCTTCACCTCCAGGAGACGGAGAGAGCAGCAGCTCTCGAAAGGTGAAGAACGAAGCCGCACATCACTGGCATGGTGTGCACAGCTCGCAAAGTGATAGAAAACAGTTCTTTTTTACTCTCCTACTGTTTCAATTCACAATGACAATCCGATTGGAGGAGTTTGGACGGGTATATTTTGCTTCCTGCTAAACCGTCTGCTGACCTCTGTCCAACTTCGAGAACACGATCGGAGATGTTTTCTGTACTGACACATTTACTTCTTGGAGGAATTATGGGAAATGGTTTTGCTATGATGTAGGAGACAAGAGAGGCTTAAGACAAAAAGACGGAGCTCTCCAAAGCTAACGCCGCTTCCAAGCATCTTTGGGCAGAAGCTGCACTCCTGAGAGCACCGCGACCTGCAATAGGCTCTTCGCGCGAAGAAGCTGCTTCTTCGCCTCTCTGGTTTTGCAGTGCAGTGAAATCCTGCTGCAAAGTACCAGGTTTCGTCAGGGTTTTGCAGTGAAGGCAGCTCCATTTTGTGTCTGTACTTTGGTGGAAGGAGTCAGTCAGAACCACCTGAGCTGGATGGCATAATGAACCCTCACTCTCAAGGAACTCTTGGAAAGCACAGCAGAGAGTGGAACTCCTGCTGGAATTAGCTCCAGTACATGACTGGAGTGATGATTTCCAGAAGTGTCCTAGAGTGGCACAAGCCACCATGCTGGTACCATCAGTCCCTACCCTCGTTCTTTCTGACAAACGCTGCTCTGTTTCCTAAATTATTATTGATTTGGAGAAAAGGAATGTCCGCAGTCGTGTTCTAAGGATGCAGTGCAGGGAGGAAAGGTAAGATTCAAACCCTTACATTAAAATATAGCCCCAAAGGTAACAAATAGAGTGCCCACACACACCTTCATCCCTCAAGGAACTTTACATGTTGTGGGAGTCGTGAGCATACCTAATTACTGGGGAATGCTTCAACCCAGTTCAAGAGGAGGAGAGAAGAGCACTGCTGGGACCCTTCCCACTGGAGCTTTTGGGTGCTCGGTGTGTTCTGCCTCTGATGGAATCCTCTGCTCTGCTGGCTGTTAATGAGCTTTTTTCCCACCTTGCACACATGGACACGGTGAATAAAAATCATTCTCTGTTTGTTTTAGAAGGTTATTTAGAACCTGGGTTCAGGAGTGTGAATGCATGAGAGAAAATTCTCCAATGGCAAAGGCATAGAAAAAGGCCAGAAAAAAGGGAAATAAATGCAAGAAAAAAGGCAAAAAAAAAAAAAAAGACAAGAAAAAGGCAAGAAATGCAACAAAAAAGTCCAAAAAAGGCCAGAAGAAAGGACAAAAAAGGCAAGAAGAAATGTAAGGAAAAAAAAAAGGCTGGGAGAAAGGGCAAAGAAGGGCCAAAAAAGGCCAAAAAAAGGCAAAAAGAAAGGACAAAAAAAGAGTGAAAAAGGCAGGGAGAAGGGGCAAAACATGGCCAAAAAAGGCAGGGAGAAAATCCCAAAAATGAAGAAAGACAGGGCAGAAAGGCCAGAAAGAAAGAAACAAAGAACCCAAAAGGCCAGAGAGGGGAAGAAAAACCCAGAAAAAAACCCCAAGATGGGAAAGAAAAAACCCAGAAAAAAAGCCAGATAACAATTCCACCAAAATATGAATATAGAAATGTATTGCAAATATATGCAGGTATATATAAAATTGTTGAGTATTTTTAAATAGAAATAACATCAATCAATACAATACATAATACAAGTAATACTGTATACATCTTATTATATATTATAGGAAATAGACAAAAAATACATATAAATACAGTACATCAATATGATATCATATAGAACAAATGATAGATATGATAAATATAAATATAATTTTTTAAAGTAGTTTAAAATAAAGGGGGGGTGATTTTTTGAGGAAAAGTGGTGTGTTTTATTATAGAAATTATAAATGCAAATTATATTAAGGTAGAAATCTAAGTATAGCAATATATCATAAATACATAAAGATTTATCTAAAAATTAAAAATAGAATAAAAAGTAGGTTGTAGCAGTAGATATGGTACATAATATAAAATATAATTTGTCTATAATATTTGAATATAATGCATATTATATATAATTATTAATATAATGCATCAATATAAACTATAGATATAAATGTGAATACAGTCGTGCAAGCTATAAATATAAAAATATTTCAATATAGTTTAAAAGAAGAGGGGTTTTTGTATTTAGTTAGTTAGGGATGGGATTTCTATTTTAAATAATAAAAGTATTAAAGAAATGTAATTTTAAAATAGTAATATACAACCAATATATAAAGATATTTATAAAAACACAAAACATAAAGAAAAATAAATAATAGGAATAGACATAATATATTCTATACATGACATATTACATCCATGTCCACTATAATTAGGCATGCGAATATAAATACGAAAGTATAAATATATAATTTATTGAAAGATGGTTTTAAAGAAAGGGGGGTTGTTTGGTTCTCTTTTGGTAAGAGGCAGGTTTTGGCATTTATTTCAGAGGAGTTTTTGGCGGGGGGGGATCGCCCCCATTCTTTTTTGCCGCCTTCCCTGTCCGCAGCCCCGAGGCGCACGGCGCCCCTGGCTGGGGTGGGTGGCAGTGCTGCCACCTTGTGGGCAGAGCGCAGTACTGCAGCCGCACAGCGAGAGGCAGCCAAAGGGCCGCCATGTTGGGAGTGGCGTGCCGCGAATGTCACGGACTCGCTTGACCTTCTCAAGAAGGTGGCAAAAAGGGCACAAAAGTAGAAGGCCCGGGGGGGTCTAAGCGCACTGCCTGCACAGAACACCAACGCCGGCGCAGCTCCGGCGGGATTTTCTGTGGCTTTTCAAGCGTACCTGCCACGGGCTGTGGGCTCAGCGGCGCCGCGGGGCTGTGTATTTTGTCGGGTTTCTGCTAGGCATTCGGGGGAAAACGCCTCTCGCTGCCAGGGAGGTCCTCTGTGGCCTGCCATCTTGGGGGCGGCGTGTCTCTAATGTCGCGGACTTTCTTTGACGCTCTCAAGGTGGTGGCGAAATGGGCGGGAAAATCGCAGAGCCCGATAGGTCTGCCGCCCCGCCGAGCCAGCGCCCTGCCCCTCGCTGCTGGGTGCCGGGGGCAGGGGAAGGACGCGGCTGCGGAGCCAGGGAAGGGCGAGGGGCGGGAGCGAGCGGCGGACGGGGTGGTGTCTGTAAATGGCAGGCATGGGGGAAGGACGTTCGGGAGTGCAGAGGGACACGATGGCTGAGAACAATGGCCGCGGCAGGGGCGGCCCGGCGGGGCCGGTTTTGGCGGGCGGCAGAGACGCGGGTCGCAGCGCTCGGCGGGCCGGGGGCAGCAGGCGTGAGGCGGGCGAGCGGTGTTGGAACAGGGCTCCACCCCCCGAGCCCGTGCAGGCCCCTCTCCGGCGGGGGAATCGCCCGCGCGGGCCGGACAATCCCGGTGGGGCGGCCCCGGGGCGGCGGGCAGCGGCGCGGGAGGCGGAGCGGGATTCCGGCACTTGCCTCCCTTTCTGCTGCCGGCTTTGGAAGGTGAGGCGGGTCGCCCGTGCCGCCACCTCCCGGTGTCTGTAAACTTCTCTCTGGCTTGACAGGTCCGTGCTGGAGAGTGGGAGAAAAGTCCCTGCTGGTTGCCGTTTCCTCGGTGCGCAGAGAGCTCTGATCTTGGCCAGATGGGCTGATTAGTATTGCAGCAATGAATGAGGACGTGCTTTTATGGATTTAGTGACCTTTGCAGATGTATGCCCCACGTTCAGGTGAGCGTGCATCATTGCAGGCTTGGGATTGATTGAAATGCGCTAAGAAAACGGCTCTGGGGAGGGAGGGAGGGAGGGAGAGTGGGAGAGAGATCCTCTCTTAACATGTGCCAATTCTTCTGTCAAACTCATCACGGCAGGACAGCGTGAAGACTGCAAGTGTAAGAAGATGTGGAGGGAAACAGAGAATGTGACTGGAGCATCGAACGCACAAGTGCAGAAATTTTGCTTTTTGCTTGGATTTAAACTCAGAAGTTGTAGGGAATTTGGGAATGAGAAGGGACATTTCAGAAGGAGAGGAAGAAAAAGAAGTGGTTGTTACAGTCCCGGCAAAATCTTTTGTTCCAGCTAATAAAGGAAGCTAGGTTAAAAAAAATAAAAAGTAAAAAATGTGGGTTTTTGCCCTTCACTATTATATGGTGATATACTTGGTAATATTTCTTGGTATATTAACTCTGTGTAAATTGTCTTTTTAAGTGAGGCTAACTTTCTGGGTGGGTTGACTGTATTTGAGGTAGGATGAATTTCAAGAGGTTTCTTTCAGAGACTTGTGATAGGTATGAGTGGGATTTTGGTTGTATTTACTGTATGTATAAACATACAGATTTGGTAGGGCCAGCTCGGCTGCTGGAGTTTTGGGTGTTAATTTATTAGATGGCTTTTGTTAAATACAGAATAATTATGTAACTTAACAGCAAATTACCCAGTTACCAAATTTATCTAGCTATGCTACCTAAACACAAAGTTTTATATCTTACTAGTTTTCTGTTCTTCTGCTCCAAGTAGTTGTTGCAAAAAACAAAGCACTATTACTTTTCTGAAGAGTTTTCTTCTCTAAGAAGCCCTTTACTCCCTTGAATTTGAGTCAGAGGAGCTAAACAGCTGCAGCTGCTCTGAGGGCTTTTAGACCCGGTGGATTTTCCCCCTCCCTTCTCCCAGGCATCATGGGAATGAGAGGCGGCACAATCAGGGGTATATAAACCCCAGCCTTTGTGGTGGGGGGGCTTCATTCCTTCTCTAGGATGTGCTGGGAATAAGAGCTCTCCTCTCATTTTAGTGAAGAGACTCTTTCAGCTTACCTCAGCTTGTTTTCAGCAGATGCTTCTGGGCATCTAAAGCAACAGAGGCACAGAAGAGACTGTGAAGAAAACAGCATGGAATACAGGGAGTATTTAAGTTCACAATATGGGTATTTTCTTTAGGGGTGGTAAAGTGCATTTGTAATTTTCTGGTTTTGTTCTTATTTGTTTGTTTTGTGTTTTTTTTGCAGGAGCGCAGCTTCCAGAGACTCCAGGTTGTGTCAATTACAGCACTTTTTTCAGCAGATTCATCATGTGACAAGAGGCATCTGCCCTGTGTTGAAGATGATGTTCAGAAGCATAGCAGAGGCATTCACATATCGTACAGCACACAAAGTCATCCACTGCACTCACAGGAATGCCATTTAACTTTGCTTGTCTCTAACCCAGGTGCCACTCATAATAAAGGCTGCACCCTTGGAATCAGTATGAAGCTAGGGCCTGAAGGAGCCAGGCACACTCAGGAGAGGGCAAGTACCTGGCTTACTGGGATTTGGCCCACATAACTCTGTACTCATACTTGGTTTTGGTTTTCTTTATTGTAGCTGACCAAGAGGCTAACAGGCCATCGTGGGGCCCTCCGAGGCAGACTCATTTCAGGCGCAACGTGGATTCCCATCTCCGATCATCCAAAAGATAAGTTGGGGGCCATGGCCTGGAGATGGGATGATGGGAGAGTAGCAGGTTAGGAGTTCTTGGGACAGATTTAAAAATTAGCAGAGGGAAAAGCAATCTTCTGCAAGGGGCCTCTTAGGACAGGTAAAGAGAGAGGCTCTACTTTTGATGGCAGCTTTCAGGCGGGCAGTGCAGAGCAGTTCCAGTCCGTGTCGTCCAGTGTACTGTGTTACCTAGTGTGTCTTTGGGATTCCTTTTGCTTTTTCCCGTCGAGGCCCTCACCACAAGCATAATGTGTTGTGTTTAATGTCCCCCTGTTTGTCACATTCTGTGTTACGGGTGTCTGCACACATTTGTGCCGCGGCTGCTCTGCCCTGCCACATAGCTTGCTGCAACAGGACGAGTCCCAGAGACTTGAAGTTTGTGGGATGTTGCCGGACTCTAGATGATCTTCCTCGATAGACACAAGATGTTTGGAGATGTGTAGTTATCCTGCCGCCCTTTGACTTTGTCCTCTCTTTCTTTCAGACACAGAAGGATAAAATCCAGGGCAAAATCCATCCAGTCATCCTAGGTGAGGAGGTTCCCCCGAGCAGATCAGTCACTCTTTGTCTCTGCAGGCGGGCTGTAAAGTGGACTTCTGTTACAGCACTGTTCTTTTCTTTTTAGGAAGTAAAGCTGGATATCAGCAGTCAAGGTGAGGGTGGATGAGGTGAGCATTGAGTACCATTCAGAAGCAGTTGTTTTTGCTCAAGTCTCACTTTCTGGTGTAACTCTAAGCATCTGTTTTTGCACTTTAGGGCAATCCACTCAGATTACAGCAAGCCCAAGTCAGCAAGCAGCCCACGGGCCGGGTTTGCCGCCCTCGCGAGCCCTGCAGAAGTATCCCAGGACTCAGGGATGAAGCCTCTGCCTTGTCTATTTAAAGATGCCACCAGGGAAACCTTCAGCAACTGCCGAGGAGTTGTGGTGAGTCAGGGAAGTAGGGAGGAGGAGCGAGGGTGCACTCAGGTTTCAGCCATGCCAAATCACCTCCTCTCCTCTTAACCTAGGCACCCCCTGTGACAACGCATCGGTCTGCGAGCGTGCCCGAAGCATGCGGCCCGAGCAGCTGGGCATTCTTAGGAGCACGGTGAGTAGCAGACTTGTGGGGTTTTGGCTGATGTGGTGGCAAGATCAGCTCTGATGTTTGGTTTTCTTTACTGCAGCTGTCTGAGAGACACCAGCCCGGTGATAGCAGGAGCTTGCCAGGTGGCGAGGTGGCCTTTTTTTGCACCTGAGAGCAGCATCCCCAGAAGTGTGAGAGATAAGTGGAGGCCTTGACCCACAGAGGGGATGAAAGCAGGGTGCTGGTTTGGGAATTACTGGGAGGGGTTTTTGAGTCTGCTTTGGAGGTGGGGGGTGTCCATGAAGTGGCCCCTTAGGCCCCATCAAAGGAATGTCTCACTTTGGATCACAGCACTGAGGTGTGCAGGGCAGAGCAGTCCCGGTGTGTCTCGTGTCACTTGTCTTTTGTGTATTATGTGTTGTCTGGATATGTCATGTCTTTTACCTTAGCCTTTTGAGGGGCCTGTCAGGAACCCTGGCATCAGCCCATCAGCAGCTTCGCCTCCATCATTTCCTTTTGGATTCTCTCAGTCCTCACAGCCATTTTCCTTGCTAAGAGATTTCTGTCCGTGTTGTGTCCCTGTTGTCTGTCATGTCCTGTGTGTCCTGTGTCATGGGTGTCAGCGCACGTTTGTGCCGGAGCTGCTCTGCCCTGCCGCATTGCCTGGTGCAGTAGGAGAAGTCCCGGGGACTTGAAGTTTGTAATGTGGGCTGTACTTGGACTCTAGATGCTATTCCTCGATTGATAGAAGGTGTTTTCAGCTTTTGAGTTATCCTGCAGATGTTTGACATATGTTCTAACTTTCTTTCAGGTGCAGGTGCATTACATCTGTGGCAGAGGGTTAGGGTTAGAAGGTGCCGGACCTTCTTAGAAGCACGTTGAGTAGCAGACTTGTTTGGTTTTGGCCGATGTGGTGCCAAGATCAGGCAGTGATATTTGGTTCTCTTTAATCTGGCTGTCCAAGAGACAACAGCCCAGTGACAGCAGGAGCTTGACAGCCGGCGAGGCCACCTTCCTTGACACCTGAGGCGGGACTGGCACCCTCGGATGTCCCAGAGATAAGTGGAGGGCTCTGACCCACAGAGGGGATGAATGCGGGGTGCTGTGCTGGGACTCCCGGGGCAGAGAGGGGGAATTTGAATTGGCTCTGGAGTTGAAGGTAGCCAAGAAGTGGTCCCTTAGGCATCATGAAAGAAAAGTCTCACTTTGGATCCCAGCGCTGAGGTGTACAGGGCAGAGCAGTCCTGGTGTGTCTCGTGTCACTTGTCTTTTGTGTATTATGTGTTGTTTGGATATCTCATGTCTTTTATCTTAGCCCTGTGAGGGGCCTGTCAGAAACCCTGGTATCATTGTTAGCATCTGTTCTCTCAGTGTTCCTTGCCCTGGCACCCAGGCAGTGGGGACTTTTGACTCAGGACCTCAGACAGGTGTTAGAATTGCATCTCTCTTTAGAATCATCCAGTCAGATGTCTTTTCAGATCCTGTTCTGAGCGATATGGACAGCTATTCCCCGGCAGGATCCATTATGGTGGGTTAGGAATTGAAGGAATGTGAGGACAAGTAGAGGTTTCTGACTGTGGAATTCTCAGACATCCATCTTTGCATTTCTTGGAGTAAATAATTCAGTTAGCATCTTCTTCCTCCAGGGTTCTCTGAGCCTCATCAGCCTACCAGCAGTTTCATCTCAGTCATCTCATTTTGAGTCCTCTCAGTCCTCACAGCCATTTTCCTTGCCAGGATATTTCTGTCCGTGTTGTATCCCCATTGTTTGTTCACGTCCTGTCCTGTCCTGTGTCACGGGTTGTCTGCACACATTTGTGCCACAGCTGCTCTGCCCTGCCACATAGCCTGCTGCAATAGGAGAAGTCCCAGGGACTTGAAGTTTGTAATGTGGGGCATAGTTGGACTCTGGATGGGATTTGTAGATGGACACAGGATATCTGGATCCCTTAAGTTATCCTGCAGCCATTTGACTTTTGTCCTAATTTTCTTTCAGATGCAGAAGGATAAAATCCAGGGCAGAGCCCCCAAACCGGGTGAGAGGTTTCCCCCGAGCAGGTGAGGCACCATTTGTTTCTGCAGCAGAAGTGTAAATGGTGACTGTGTTACAGCTCTGCTCTTTGTCTCTCTTTTTAGGAAGTCAAGGCAGAGAGCAACAGTCAAGGCCGGGTGGGCAAGGTGAGCATTGAGTAGCATACAGAAGCAGTTGTTACTGCTGAGGTCTCAATTTCTGGTGCAGCTCTAAGCATCTCCTCTTGTTTTTTTTATGTTATGTGGTCCGCTTGCAATCTATCTTAGCCAAGCATGCCCATTCCAGGTGGGTGCAAGCTTCAGGTATCGGTGGGGCATACTTGTCAGATTTGGGAGGTTGTGTTTTCACAGTATCTCAGCATGCTTTTCTGCTTTGTGTCCTTTCAGGTGCTGTAGCTGCCCTAGGTGTGCCCATTAACAGGGGAGGGCAGGTGAGTTGGCGTTTATGCAGGCTGACTCATAGGTGAGTGTTATGCAGCAGAGTGCTAAGCGTGTACCTTTTCTTTTTGCAGGTATCTTCTGGGCGGCCTCTGGAGTCAAATTAAGATTTGAGGTGAGCTGGGGCAGTGGTGCAGAGGAGTCCCGGGGATTACTGGCTTTTACTGGGTGTACTTACATTGTGTGTACCTATGGTCCTTATATTGCATGTACTCACATTGTGTGTATCTATGGTGACTTATACTGCGTGTACTTACATTGTGCATACCTATGGTGACTTATATTTTATGTATTTACATTGTGTCTACCTCTGCCGGCTTATACTGCGTGTACTTATATTGTGTGTACCTATGCTGCCTTATATTTTGTGTACTTACATTGTGTGTACCTATGCTGGCTTATATTTTATGTACTTACATTGTGTGTACCTATGGTGCCTTCTACTGCATGTACTTATATTGTGTGTACCTATGCTGACTTGTATTTTATGTACTTACATTGTGTGTACCTATGCTGACTTATACTGGTTGTACTTACATGTGTGTACCTGTGCTGGATTAAACTGCATGTACTTACATTGTCTATACCTATGCTGGATTAAATTGCATGTACTTCCATTGTGTGTACCTATGCTGGTTTATACTGGGTGTACTTATATTTGTGTATCTATGGTGGCTTATATTTTGTGTACTTACATTGTGTGTTCTTATGCGGGCTTATGCTGTGTGTACTTACACTGTATGTACCTATGCTGGCTTATACTGTGTGTATTTACGTTGTGTGTACCTATGCTTCCTTAGACTTGTATACTTCCATTGTCTGTACCTATGCTGGCTTATTGCGTGTGCTCACAATTGTGTGTACTTATGCTGGCTTATACTGGGTGCTACTTACATTGCGGTGTACCTATGCTGGCTTACACTGCTGTACTACATTGTGTGTACCTGTGCTGGCTTATACTGCGTGTACCTACATTGTATGTACACTTGCACTGTATGCGTCAGCTTATATGTGTGTACTTGCATTGTAGCACTTATGATTGGAGATGCCCTGCCCTGGCACGTAGTCACAGTTAGGTAGAACAGTTAGAAAACTTTACTGTTCATGTATCTTTTGTGAGATTTTGGGTAGGAAAATTTATCGGGTCCAGAGCGGGGACAACGTTCTAGCTGTCAGATAGCCACTCGTTGACGTTCTTCCTGTCGTCTCACAGGTCCCCAAGGCTGCTGATTCCCCAGACTCTGCCATTTGACATCAAGAGCGGCAGCCAGAAGATGTGTTGAAGCGCATTCTTAAAGCCTTCAAGTAAGGGCCGCAGTTGAGCGTGTAAGTGGGAAGAGTGTGTGAGCATGTGAGAGCACGTGACTGTGTTGTCTGTGTCTGCTCTTCTTCTGCGTGTGTGAGCGCCTATGCTGACTGGATTTTTAACCTTGTGTGTGTGACTTTTTCTTTCCAGTTTTCTTCAACTCCATTTTTAAATTTAGAATAAAAACATCCCCGGGCTGGGGGTTTTTTTGTGCTCCCCAAGCTGGGTTTTTTTTTTTTTCTCTGTACCTGGTTGGTCTGAGAGGCGACATTCATCTGCCGAAGTTTTGGGTGCGGAACCCATCCAGGCACCGGGGTTTTCGTCAGGCAGGAGGATTTTTTGGAGGCTAACGGGAACCACGTTCCCTGAGGACCAGTGATTGCTGGGGTGTAGTTTAGCAGTTGTGATGAGAGTGATGGTGAGTTTGTATGTAATGTGAAGGGGATGTTAATGGTAGATGAGTGTTGTTTTCTGTGTGCTTTTGTTGTTTTGGGTTTCCTGTAACAATAGATCAATATGCAATGAAAATAGAAAAAGTTTATCATCTTGTGTTAATATGTGTTTTGTGTTGTATTTCTCTTTATTGCTCTGTATTTTAGGGTGAGCACAGGGTGAACTCTCTCCTTGCTGTGACACCTGGGCTGGCAGGGATGACGCAGTGACCTCGGCCAGCCCATGCTGCCTGTGCCATCACCTGGCACTGACGTGTTTGATGAAAATCCTCTTGCTGGGATTTTTCTCCTGAACAGCCTCAGAACAGAAATGGAACCAATAACAATCTGCTGGCTGTGGAGTGTGGGCTGGAGATGGTTTAGCAACAGGGGCATCTTGGATTGGTCTCTTGTGCATTGTTTCTACTTGATGACCAATCATGGTCCAGCTCTGTCGGGACTGTGGAGAGTCCCAGGTTTTTATTATAGACTCCTTTCCAGCTTTCTGATGTCTCCTTGCTCTTTAGGTATAGGTCTAATATCTCATTTTCTTTTAATAGAATAGAGCTCATAAATAAATAAATCAGCCCTCTGAAAGGTGGAGTAAAGATTCTCATCTCCTCCCTTGTCCTGGGGACCCTGAAACACCACCACAACCACTGGCTTGAGCTTGTCTGGGCAGCACCAAATAAAAAGCTTTAAAATTTAACAAAATAAAAATTATTAAGTTTTTCTGCTTTATTTTAAATTTTTTATTTTAGTTTTTTTTTTAATTAAAAATAAATTTAAAAAAAAAAAAAACATAATGTGCTGTCAAGGGAAGTGCCATAAAGGTTCCATAAAAGGAAGTGCCGTAACGTGCGGCTGTCACGAAGTGCCTTAAAACGCCATAAAGCGTGAGTGTAGTAAAACTGCTGTAAAGAGCAGAAGTCGTAAACTGCTGTTAGGCAACCCACATTTCCTCATTTGAGATTTGCCCGCCCACAATTTGCTTATTTGGGTTTAGCCCCACATACATTTACCTTTTTTACGTTTAGTCCCGCCCACAAGTCCCTTCTTTAGGTTGTCCCCGCCTCCATGTCCTTATTTAGCTTGGCCCCGCCCACAATGCCCTTATTTGTGTTTGGCCCCTTCCCCATACCCTTATTTGGGGTTTGCCCCACCCCATTCCCTTATTTGGGTTTGGCTCTGCCCCATGCCCTTATTTCACAGGTGCCCCGCCCACCATGCCCTTATTTGGATTTGGCCCCGCCCCCATACCCTTGTTTCGGGTTGGCCCTATCCACATATTTGTATTTTGAGGTGGCCCCGCCCCCATGCCCTTTTTGGGGGTGGCCCTGCCCCACACCTTTATTTGAGTTTGGCCCCTCCCTATGACTTTTTTTAGGGGTGGCCCCGCCCCATGCCCTTTTTGGAAGGTTGCCCTTCCCACAACCGTTTCTGGGGTTGGCCCCGCCCCACGCCTTTATGTGGGGTTAGCCCTGCCCCCAGGCCCGTATTTGAGTTTGGCCCCGCCGCCATGCCCTTTTTTAAGGTTAGCTGCACCCCACGCCCTTATTTGCGATTAGCTCCCCCCCAGGTCCTTATTTGGGTTTGGCCATGCCCACCATGCCCTTATTTGCGTTTGTCCCCACCCCCATGTACTCATTTAGGCTTGGCCCCTCCCACCATGCCTTTAATTTGATTTCACACCACCCCACACTCTTTTTAAAGGTTTTCCCCGCCCCCATACCCTTATTTGCAGTTGGCCCCACCCCCATGACCTTATTTGAGGCTATCTCTGCCCCAGGCACTTATTTAGGTTTTGCCCCACCCCCATGCCTTTTTTTGAGGGGGGTCCGCCCAAAACCCGATTTTGGGGATAGCTCCGCCCCCAGGTCCTTATTTGGCTTTGGCCCCCCCGTATGTCCGTATTTGGGTTTCACCCCGCCCCCAGGCCCTTTATTGGAAGCCACTTCTTCTCCTCCGGGAGACGGAGAGAGCAGCAGCTCCTGAAAGGCGACAAATGAAGACGCACATCACTGGGATTTTGTGCACAGCCTACAAATTCCATGCCAAAAGTTCTTTTCCACATTCCTACCTTTTCCATTTACACTAATATTCAAATAGAAAGAGATTTGGACAGGTTTTTTTTATTTCTTGCTAAACAGTCTGCAGAACTCAGTGCAACTTCTAGAACGCGATCGGAGATGTCTTCTGTACTAGCAAATTTTCTCCTTGCGAGATATTGTGGAAAAGCTTTCTGATAAGACGTAGGCGACAAGAGAGGCCGAAGAGGAAGAGACGGAGCTGTCTGAAGCTAGTGCCTGTCCAGGAATCTTTGAGTAGAAGCCGCGCTCCAGAGTGCTCTGCGACAGCCACCATGCTCTTCGAACAGGACAATGCTCTGTGCGTGTAAAAGCCGTTCTTCACCTCCAGGAGACCAAGAGAGTAGCAGGTCTCTAAAGGCGAAGAACAAAGCCATACGACACTGGGATTGTGTGCGCAGCTTGCAAAGTAACAGAAAACAGTTCTGTTTTACTCTCCTACTGTTTCAATTCACAATGACATTGGAATTGGAGGGGTTTGCATGGGTATTTTTTGATTCTTGCTAAACAATCTGCAGAACTCTGTGCAACTTCTAGAACACGATCGGAGATGTTTTCTGTACTAGCAAAATTTTCTCCTTGCTAGACATTGTGGAAAAGCTTTTTACTAAGATGTAGGAGACAAGAGAGCCTAAAGACGAAGAGACGGAGCTGTCTAAAGCAATGCGCAGGTCCCTGGCATCTTTGGGAAGAAGCCCCGCTCCAGAGTGCCTCGCGACAGCCACGATGCTCTGCTACAGGCAAAATGCTCTTTGACCTGCAATACGCTCTTTGTGCGAAGAAGCCGCTTCTTCACCTCCGGGAGACCAAGAGAGCAGCAGCTCTCGAAAGGTGAAGAACGAAGCCGCACAACACTGCCATGGTGTGCACAGCTCGCAAAGTGATAGAAATCAGTTGTTTTTTACTCTCCTACTGATAGTGGAACACTGGAAAATGTCAAAGATAGAACATTAGGATTTTAGGCTCTGTGCTTTTCTCAGAACACTGCACCTGCCTGAGCAGTATGGTAAATGATATAATTGTAAGATGTGATGATTGTTTAGTAATTAAGTATAATTATTATACCGTAAGAATCTATGTATACAATAGAACAATGTAAGTTTAATAATTAACATGAAAGTTATGTAACGATAGAGTATAAAACACCTTCACCTTGAATGTATGGTCGGAATTAGATTTGGGTTGTATACCCCAATTCCCAGAGCTCTTAATAAAAAGCACCGCATATATCCACTCCGTGATTATGTGTTTTTGAAGGCTAACATTTTGGCGACCCAGATGGGACCCTGTGAGTGCTGCTGAGCGACAGTTCGCAACTTGATCACGCTCCAGCCGCACCGAGGGATTCTCAGGGAGCCCATCAGCCGCGACCTCTTCCGCCGCTCACAGTGTCCCCTGGAGAAAGGTAAAGGTGCTTTTTATCCTGGTCCGGGTGCCTGCCAGTAAGACGGCGGCGAAAGCTACGCTTGGTTGGGCTAAAGGAAATTCCTGGTGGTATAAGCCTAGGCGCCGTTCCGTAAGACAATCGCGAAAGCATTGCGGGTTCGGCAATCTGGTATATCTGGTATATCGGTATGGAGAAACTTAAAGGGATTTTGGGCAGTAATGCCCCAATCTCGCAAACTTCTCCTTTGGGGTGCTTTTTAGCACATTGGAAACAGGGTAATTTGGGGCAAGAATTACGTAAAACTAAGTTGATTAATATTGTAATTCATGGTGGCCAGGATATGCCCTTGAGAACCGGCGAAAAATGGCCAAAATACAGTACTCTGCAATATAACACTATTTCACAGTTAATGTCATTTTGTAAGCAAGAAGGAAAATGGGATGAAGTTCCGTATGTTGATTTGTTTTTTTATTTGCGGGAAAAGCCAGAATGGCAGGATGAATGTGGATTATTGGTGGTTAAAACATCTGCAAATAATAAGTGTGGTGTTGTAAGGAACGTTGTTTAGAACACTTGGTGTTGAAAGAAAGCCTGAGTAGGAAGATTATACAGATATTGATTTACAGGTAGCTCCAATAGGAACAAGAGCACCTAACCCTATCCCACCTGTTTCATCTGTCCCTATCCCACTGCCTGCTCCTCCTAACCCACCAAGCCCTGAACCTGTCTCATCTAGTACACCCTTCCCTCTTTATCCTCCTCTCCCATCATCACCTGATCCCTCTTCCTCAGAAGTATGAGCAAAATGTAACTGTGGTAGAAGGAGAGAGAGAGAGTCAACAACCCCCGATAGCCCACATGAACCAGGGAGTTGGTCTACCCTTGCCCCAGTTATGGATAGAAAAGACATAGGCAGACAAAAACGGACTGTAATTTCCCCCTTACAGCAAGGTGTAGGAATAGAAGGCCAGTATTTGTAAAGGTGCCCTTTACTCCGGCAGATTTGGTTATTTGGAAACAAACAGCCGGAACTTATAGAGAAAATCCTGATAAAATGGCACGAGTGGTAAAAATGGTTATAAAAACTCAAAATCCTGACTGGGATGATATACAAGTAATATTAGATACTCTGATGGATTCGACTGAGAAAGAGATGGTACTTAAGGCAGCTAAAGAGAGAGCAAGAGAAGATATCAGAAATGGACTATTAACAGGGAATTTAGATGTGAATTTCCCAACTGAGGATCCAAATTGGGACCCTAATTTATTAAGTGATATGAGGAAACTACGGAAATATCAAGAATGGATCCAAATAGGAGTTCAGAAGGCTGTACCCAAAACTATAAATTGGTCTAAACTGTATGAGGTTCGGCAGGAAAAGAAAGAATCTCCCACTGCGTTTTTGGAGAGGCTTAAGGAGGTAGCTAGAAAATATACGGATCTCCAAATGGACACAGAACAGCAAAGGTTCAGCTTGCCCTCATATTCTTGGGCCAATCACAGGATGACATTTGTAGAAAATTGCAAAAATTAGAAGGGGAAGACCTAAGGAATTTAGATAAGCTACTTGAAGTTGCTTGGAAGGTATATAATAATCGCGAAAGAGAAGCTAATAAAAGGCAGCAGCAGAACCTTCTGGCAGTGGTACAAGGAAGAGGGAACCCAAATTTCAGGGGTCATAACAGGAATGGTCGAGGTAGGAGACCCGTTACACAGAGGTTAACCCTAAATCAGTGTGCGTATTGTAAGCGGGAGGGTCATTGGAAAAATGAGTGTCCAGAAAAACCACATAACCGGTTTTACCAGGACAATCAGTTCCAGCAGACCACTAAGGAGATGGTTTTGGGGGAGTATACCAGCTGACTAGACATAGAACCGGTAGAACAAGCTAAGGAACCTGTTATAAATATACAATTAGGACATAAAGAAGTCAGATTTCTAATAGATACAGGAGCTACTTACTCGGTATTGAATGATTTACAAGGACAAATTGGGGACAAGGAAACAACAATAGTCGGCGCTACAGGAAAAGAGGAAAAACGGCCATTCCTGCAGCCACTAGATTTGTGTTTTGGAAATAAGGTTATAACACATGACTTCCTATATGTACCTGAGTGTCCAATTCCGCTTTTAGGGAGAGATTTGCTGGCAAAACTTGATGCGGTAATAACCTTTGAAAATGGAGAACTCATAATGAAAATACCCGAATCAAAGACGGGACAGATATTAATGATTAAAGAAAAACCTGTTCCTTCTATCCCTAAGGAGGTAGAAGATGCAGTGATTCCTTCTGTATGGGAGACTGATATACCAGGGAAATCTAAATTGGCACAACCAGTGCATGTAGAATTAAAAGAAGGGGCGAGGGCTGTGCAAGTCAAACAGTATCCCATAAAACCAGAAGCACGGCAAGGAATAGTAAAGATAATTGAGAAATTCTTGAAATACCAAATTTTAGAAGAATGTGAATCAGATTTAATACACCAATATTTCCAGTGAAAAAGCCAAGTGGTGAATATAGATTAGTACAGGATTTGAGAGCAATAAATAAATAACAAAGGACATTTATCCAGTAGTAACAAATCCTTACACATTGTTAACATGCGTAAAGGAGAAATATAATTGTTTACTGTAATAGATTTAAAAGATGCCTTTTTCTGCATCGCCCTTGACAAAGAAAGTAGGAAACTGTTTGCTTTTGAGTGGGAAAACCAGGGAACGGAAGAAAAACCCAGCTTACCTGGACATGACTTCCACAAGGCTACAAGAACTCGCCGACCCTGTTCGGAAGCCAACTAGCAAAGGAACTGGAGATTTGGACCGAAAATGGGCAAGTACCAAGAGATCAATACTTATTGTTGCAATATGTCGATGATATACTAATAGCTACAGAAGAAAAGGCAACTTGTATAAAGGTAACCATTGAGATTTTAAATTCACTGGGAATGGGAGGCTACAAAGTATCCAGAGGAAAGGCACAAATTGCTCAACAGACTGTGATTTACCTGGGATGTGAAATTTCACAAGGGCAACGAAAATTACGTACTAATCGTATCCAAGCTATTTGTGCTATTCCAGAGCCCCAGAATTTACATGAGTTGCGAGTCTTCCTCGGGATGGCAGGATGGTGTCGCCTGTGGATCATGGACTATGGACTGATTGCAAAACCCCTGTACGAAGCCCAGAAGACGCAGCCATTCACCTGGGGCAAGCCACAGAAAGAAGCCTTCCTAAAATTAAAGGAAGCACTGACAACTGCTCCAGCATTAGGGTTACCTGATCTGTCTAAAGATTTTCAGCTGTTTGTACATGAAAGGCTACGCCTAGCACTAGGAGTCCTCACCCAATGTCTGGGAAGCTGGAAAAGGCTGGTGGGCTACTTTTCCAAACAACTTGACAACATAAGTGCCTGGTGGCCTTCATGTCTATGGGCAGTTGCAGCTACTGTGATGCTGATACAAGAAGCAAGGAAGCTTACTATGGGATGGCACATCGATGTCTATGCACCACACATGGTAACCACTGTCTTAGAGCAGAAGGGAAGCCATTGGCTATCTCCCAGCAGGATGATGAAATTCCAGGTAGTCCTGACTGAGCAGGATGATGTCACGTTAAAAACAACTAACCTCTTGAATCCAGCTTTGTTCCTAGGTACCACAGCTGAAGAAGGCCCATTAGAGCACGACTGTGTAGAGGTAATATAGGTACGGAGCCTATTCAAGGGCAAGAGAAGATCTGAAGATGATGTCCACTAGTGTAGCCGGACCTGGGAGCTGGTTTTACAGATGGGAGGCAGCTTCGTGGAACACAGGAACCAGAATACGCATGGATATACAGTAGAGGGGCAACATTCAATACAGTAGTGGATGCAAAGGCATTACCACCAAATACATCTGCCCAGAAGGCAAAACTGGTTGCTTTAACCAGGGCACTAGAATTAAGTGAAGGGAAGAAGGTAAATATCTGGACTGACTCAAAATATGCTTTTGGAAGTGGTGCATGTACATGGAGCACTGTGGAAAGAAAGGGGACTACTGTCTTCTCAGGGTACACACATTAAACATCAGGATGCAGTCCTGCAATTGATAAAGGCAGTACAAAAACCTGAACAAGTGCAATCATACACTGCAAAGCACACCAATCAGGAAACTCAAAATCTGTGAGGGAAATCAAAACTCCAAATCTGTGAGGGAAATCAAAAGGCAGACTGGGCAGCCCGACATGTTGCTCGAAATGTGCAAACACAATGGCATTGATACCTTTAAAGCTCTATGTGTCCCAATTCATCTGCCTCCAAACTCAAATATTCAGTAGAAGATGAGAGACTGGCACGTTTGCTAAATGCACAAAAGATTCAGAGGGATGGTATGTGACTGCACAAGGACAAATAGTGGTACCCCCCCCTTGATATGCGAGAAGTTCTACAGATTAACATAACAAATGTCACTGGGGAGCAGAAGCATTGGTAAATTGCTAAAACAAGTTTAATTTCAGTACGGATGTTAACAATGGCAAAATCAGTAATGTCAAAATGTGATATCTGCTTGAAAAACACCCAGTGGCTAGGCGACAGGCACAACTAGGAAGAATTCGGATAGGAATAGAGCCAAGAGACTAGTTGGCAGTAGATTTTGTAGAACTGCCAAGGATCGAGGATACAAATACCTGTTAGTGGGAGTTGACAACCTTCTCTGGGTGGCCAGAAGCCCTTCCCTGTCCCACGAACCAAGCAAAAGAAACAGTTAAGTAGTTACTACAGGAGGATTATTCCCAGATTCGAGGTACCCTCTAAGAGTATCATCAGATAGGGGGCCCCATTTCATAGCTACAGTAGTAAAAGAGGTAAGTAGATTGCTAGAGATAACTTGAGACCTCCACACACCGTGGAGACCCCAGTCAAGTAGACAGTTAGAGAAGATGAATCAGACACTAAAAAGACAAATCAGTAAGATATGCCAAGAAGCCAAATTGACAGTAGCCCCAGGCTTGCCAATAGCACTGTTGAGGATTCAGATAAAGCCTAGGAGTGGGATGTCAGTCAGTCCTTATGAGATATTGTATGGGAAACCATATGAATCTCCTGAGCCTAACCCTAATGTACATGTTACAGGACAGCAAGAAGTGTATAACTATGTTCTGTCTCTTGGGAAAACTTAGCTCGACTTCGGAGCATCCTTGTGTGAACAGACCACTGCACTCTCGAGAATCCAGTTCATAACATACATCCAGGAGACGAGGTGTACATCAAAACTGGAACGAAGAACCGCTGAAAGAAAAGTGGAGTGGACCCCATCAAGTACTACTGACCACCTTCACAGCAGTCAAAGTGGCCGGCGTGGACCCCTGGATTCACTATACCCGGGTGAAGAAAGTCCATCCTGATCACGGACTGTGTAAAAATGTGGAACTAACAAGGCTACAGATAAGATGTGTTTACTTTAAGAATGCTTGTGTTAATATTATGGTTATTAATGCTTTGGGATGTGGAATGCAAAATGATCCGCAAACTACTCTTCATTCTAGAATGAGGAGAGAGGTACAAACAGAAACACAGGTGATAAATGTTCCTAATGCAGTTCAGGCTGAGAATATAATGATTAGATTGGTCAAAGATTTTGCCAAAATGCAAAACACCAGTAGAATAACTGCCTGTCTGCCAATACCAAAGGCAGCAGGAAATCCAGTAAGTTGGGGAATCATAACATCAAAATTACCTGAAATACAAGAGAACAAAACAATTACATGTAGGCAGGTTATAGAAAATGTTACAGAAACCACTCTGGTGTGGAAGTGTGAGGCAAGGATCGGAAAGATCAGATCAAGCCTTAGGAGAGTGTGTGGTCTGTGAGTATTCTTCAAAGATTCCAATATATGGCAAACACCCCTTGGTGTATTAAGTGGGAAGGCCCCAAGAATGAAACAGATCCAGCAATAACAAACACTGCCACTAGTAGCAGAACGTGGGCAGACAAAGTAAGTTGGTGGGCATGCAATAAAACTTATGACTGCACTTCGGATGATGCAGAGATAAAACAGATGCCACCCCTGGCAATAGCCCTACAAATTGGTTGTGCTTGCAGAGGGATTAAACATAAACAAGCCAGAGTGAATTATAAGGCAGTTATAGGATGTACCAGAATTACAATCCGAGGTTCAGGACAATTTGCATGGGCAGCAAGTGATAGTACCTGGACAACACATCTGCCTGTAGATGAGAAAGTAAGGGAGATTACTTTAGGCCTTCCAACCTTATGCCCAATCTGGAAAAAGTCCCCATTTAACGGAAAACATGAACTTCTGCAGATAAGAGCAAGACGGGAAGTTCTAGACAATGAAGATCCAGATGACACTTGGCAAGAACCCTCTAGTGGAGTAAAATTTGGGTGGGCCCTAGAGTCATTGCTTGGTCCTATAGCAAACTATAAGAGTAGAGAGATGCTGTACAAACTTACAGGTCAAGTAAGTAGACTGGCAAGAGTCACCCGGGAAGGATTTAAAGAATTAAACATACAATTACAAGCCACCACAAAAATGACTTTACAAAATCGATTAGCTTTAGATTTGTTACTTCTGAAAGAGCATGGCGTATGTGGATTTTTAAAGGGACAGGTTGATCATTGCTGCGTTCATATCCCAAATGTAACTGCAAATGTAGAATATGACATCAGTAAATTGAAACAAATAGAGCATGAAGCACAAGAAGAACAAAAGGATTTGACTACAAGCTGGTTAGGAAAAATCTTTACAGGATTAAGGTGGAATGTGAGTTCATGGATTAAATCTATCATTGAGAATGTGATAATCTTACTAATCGTATTCTTAGCAATTTGGTTAGTTTACAGCATCTTGAAGGGAGAGATACAGAAGAAAACATCCTGGAACCAGAAGATAATAAAGGCACTAACACGAGATCCGCGTCCACCATCCTCTGGTTCTCCAGTTCGTGATAACATCCACAATAGTGTTTACATCAACCCTGGATTTGAAGAATCGAGTATAAATTGAAGAATAAAAAGGACTGTATCAAGTGAAAACATTTGCACATATAGTGAAGTGAAAATGCTTTCAAAGGAGAGAGAATGATAGTGGAACACTGGAAAATGTCAAAGATAGAACATTAAGATGTTAGGTTCTGTGCTTTTCTCAGAACACTGCACCTGCCTGAGCAGTATGATAAATGATATAATTGTTAGATGTGATGATTATTTAGTAATTAAGTATAATTATTATACCGTAAGAATCTACGTCTACAATAGAACAATGTAAGTTTAATAATTAACATGAAAGTTATGTAACGATAGAGTATAAAACACCTTCACCTCGAATGTATGGTCGGAATTAGATTTGGGTTGTATACCCCGATTCCCAGAGCTCTTAATAAAAAGCACCGCATATAATCACTCCGTGATTATGTGTTTTTGAACGCTAACACTACTATTTCAATTCACAATGACAGTCGAATTGGAGGAGTTTTGGACGGGTATTTTTGCTTCCTGCTAAACCGTCTGCTGACCTCTGTCCAACTTCGAGAACACGAACGGAGATGTTTTCTGTACTGACACATTTACTTCTTGGAAGAATAATGGGAAATGGTTTTGCTATGCTATAGGAGACAAGAGAGGCTAAAGACAAAAAGACTGAGTTCTCAGAAGCTAACGCCGCTTCCAAGCATCTTTGGGCAGAAGCTGCGCTCCTGAGAGCACCGCGATCTGCAATAGGCTCTTCGCGCAAAGAAGCCGCTTCTTCACCTCTGGGAGACGGAGAGAGCAGCAGCTCCTGAAAGGCGACGAACGAAGACGCACAACACTGGGATTGTGTGCGCAGCTTACAAATTCCCAGCCAACAGTTCTTTTGCACTCTCCTGCCTTTTCCATTCACCCTAACATTTAAACTGAAAGAGTTTTGGACAGGTTTATTTGCTTTTTGCAGAACAGTCTGCAGAACTCTGTGCAACCTCTAGAACAAGATGGGAGATATTTTCTGTACTAGCAAAATTTCTCCTTGCAAGATATGGTGGAAAAGCTTTTCGGTAGGACGTAGGCGACCAGAGAGGCTGAAGACGAAGAGACGGATCTCTACGAAGCCAAGCGCCAGTGCCAGACATCTTGTGGCAGAAGGCGCGCTCCAGAGAGAACCGCGACCAGAACAATGTTCTTCAACTGGGACAATGCTCTGTGCGCGCAGTAGCCCTTCTTAACCTCCGGGACACGGAGAGACAGGAAGTTCTTGAAAGGCGAAGAACAAAGCCATACAACACAGGGATTGTGTGCGCAGCTCACAAAGACATAGAAATCAGTACTTTTGTACTCTCCTACGGTTCCATTGACGGAGAGACCATCAGCTTTCGAAAAACGAACCACATACCCGCACAACACTGGGATTGTGTGCCCAGTTTGCAAAATGATAGAAAACAGTACTTTTCCACTCTCCTGCCTTTTCCATATGCAGTAACATTCGAATGCATGGCGGTTTGGACAACTTTTTTTTTCCTGCAAAACACTCTGCAGACCTCCATGCAACCTCTAGAACACGAGAGGAGATGTTTGCTCAGCAGGAACATTTTCTCCTTGCGAGATATAGTGAAAAAGCTATTTGCTTACATGTAGGTAACAAGAGGCATTTATTACAGAGCACTGCAAAGATAATGACAGCACAACACTGAGACTGTATGCCCAGCTTGCAAACTGATAGAAAACTGTACCTGAACCCCCTCCTGCCTCTTCCATACTCAGTAACATTCAAATGGATGGCGCTGTGGACAACTTTATTTTCTTCTTGCAAAACACTCTGCAGACCTGCGTGCAACTTCTAGAACACGATGAAAGATGTTTTTGGTACTGGCACAGTTTCTCTTTGCGAGACATAGTGGAGAAGCTATTTGCTGAGAGGTATGTGACAAGAGAAACTTAGAGACGAAAATAGCTAGCTCTCCGAAGCAAAATGCGGGTCCCAGGTGTCTATTGGCACTAGCTGCGCTACGGAGACAACCACCACCGGCACAATGCTGTTCGCGTTAGGAAGATGCTTGTTCGCCTCCTCACAAAGGAGTGACCATCAGCTTTCAAAAGGCCAACCATGTACCCGCACAACACTGGGACTGTGTGCCCAGCTTGCAAACCGATAGAAAACTATACCTATCCACCCTCCTGGCTTTTTCATTTACGTTGCTTTTCGAATGGATCGCGTTTCGGACAACTATATTTTCTTCCTGCAAAACACTCTGCAGGCCTGCATGCAACCTCTGCATCACGAGAGGAGATGTTTCCTAAACAAGCCCAGTTTCGCCTTGTGAGACACAGTAAAAAGCTATTTCCTTAGATGTAGGTGAAAAGAGGCACTTACTACTGCGCACTGCAAAGCTAATGACAGCACAACACTGGGATTGTGAGCCCAGCTTGCAAACTGATAGAAAACAGTACCTTTCGGCTCTCCGGCCTTTTACATTGACGTTGCTTTTTGAATGGATGGCGTTTTAGACAAAAATTTTTTCTTCTAGCAAAATACTCTGCAGACCTGTGTACAACTTCAACAACACGAGAGGAGACTTTTGCTAAACAGGCACCATTTCTCCATGCGAGACATAGAGAAAAAGCTATTTGCTTAGATGTAGGTGACAAGAGGCACTTATTACATTGCAATGAAAAGCTAATGACAGCGCAACACTGGATTTGTGTGCTCACCTTCCCAGGTAATGCAAAACAGTACCTTTCCACTGTCCTGCCTTTTCCATACGCAGTAACATTCGAATGCATGGCGTTTTGGACAATTTTATTATTTTCTTGCAAAACACTCTGCAGACCGATGTGCAACCTCTACAACACGAGAGGAGCTGTTTGCTAAACAGGCCCAGTTCCTTGTAGCGACACATAGTGAAAAAGCTATTTCCCCAGATGTAGGTAAACAGAAACACTTCCTACTGCGCACAGCGCAGCTAAAGACAGCACAACACTGGGATTTTGCACCCAGCTTGGAAACTGATAAAAAACAGTACCTTTCAACTCTCCTGCCTTTTCCATACGCAGTAACATTCGAATGCATGGCGTTTTGGACAATATTTTTTTTCTTCTTGCAAAACACAATGTAGACCTACCTACAACCTCTACAACAGGAGAGGAGCTTTTTGCTAAACAGGCCCAGTTTCTCCTTGCGAAACATAGTGAAAAAGCTATTTCCTTACTTGTAGGTGTTAAGAAACACTTGCTACTGCACACTGCACAGCTAATGACAGAACAACACTGGGTTTGTGTGACCAGCTTGTAAACTGGCAGAGAAGAGTACCTTTCCACTCTCCTGCCTTTTTAATTCATGTTGCTTTTCGAATGCATGGCAGTTTGGACAACTTTATTTTTCTCTTGCAAAACACTCTGCAGACGTGCGTGCAACCTCTACAACACGAGAGGAGACGTTTGCTAAACAGGCCAAGTTTCTCCTTCCGAGACATAGTGAAAAAGCTATTTGCTAACTTACATGTAAATAACAAGAAATACTTACTACTGCGCACTGCAAAGCTAATGACAGCACAACACTGGGATTGTGTGCCCAGCTCGGAAAATGATAAAAAACAATACCCTTCAACTCTCCTGCCTTTTCCATATGCAGCAACATTCGAATGCATTGCATTTTGGACAACTTTCTTTTTCTTCTTGCAAAACACAAAGTAGACCTCCCTACAGCCTCTACAGGACGAGAGGAGCTGTTTGCTAAACAGGCCCACTTTGTCTTGCGAGACATAGTGAAAATGCTATTTCCTTACATGTAGGTAACAAGAAACACTACTGCGCACTGCAAAGCGAATGACACCACAACACTGGGATTGTGTGCTGATTCTGCAACCTGGTAGAAAACAGTACATTTCCACTCTCCTGCCTTTTATTTCACGTTTCTTTTCAAATAGATGGCGTTTTGGACAAGTTTTTTTCTGTTTGCAAAACACTCCGCAGTCCTGCATGCAACCTCTACAACACGAGAGGAGATGTTCTTTAAGTGGCTCAGTTTCTCCTTGCGAGAAATACTGAAAAAGCTATTTCCTTACATGTAGGTACTAAGAAACACCTACTACTGTACACTGCACAGCTAATGACAGCACAACACTGGGATTGTATTCCGAGCTTGCAAACTGGTAGAAAAGAGTACTTTTCCACTCTCCTGCTCTTTTCATTCAACTTCCTTTTTGAATACATGGCATTTTGAACATCTTCAGATTCTTCATGCAAAACCCTCTGAAGACATGCGTGCAACCTCTAGAGCACGATAAGAGAAGTTTCCTGAACAGGCACAGTTTCTCCTTGTGAGATATAATGAAAAAGCTTTATGCTTACATGTATGCGATAAGATCCACTTACAACTGTGCACTGTAGAGCTAATGCTTGCAGATCACTGGGATTGTGTTACTAGCTTGCAAACAGATAGAAAACAGTACCTATCCACTTTCCTGCCTTTTCTGTGCACATTACAATTTGAATGGTGGGAGTTTTGGAAAACTTTCTTTTCCTCCTTGCAAAACACTCTGCAGACCTGCGTGCAACTTGTAGAGCACGGTAGGAGATGTTTACTGAACAGGCACAGTTTCTCCTTGCGAGACTTAGGGAAAACGCGATTTACTTCGATGTAGGTAAAAACAAGAACTTACTACTCTGCACTGCAAAGCTAATGGGTGCACAACACTGGGATTGTGTTCCCAGCTTGCAAACTGAGACAAAACAGTACCTGTCCACTCTGCTGACCTTTCCATTTGCAGAAACATTCGTCTGGAAGTTCTTTTGGACAACTATGTTTTCCTTCTTCCAAAACACTCTGCAGACCTGCGTGCAACCTGTAGAGCACGATCGGAGATGTTTACTGCACAGGCACAGTTTCTCCTTGCGAGACACAGTGAGAAAGCGATTTACTTAGCTGTAGGTAACAACAGACACTTACTACTGTGCACTGCAAAGCTAATGCGTGCACAACACTGGGATTGTGTGCCCAGCTTGCAAACTGACAGAGAACACTACCTACCCACTTTCCTGCCTTTCCCATTAGCTGTAACTTTTAAAGGGAAGGTGTTTTGGACAACTTTCTTTTCCTTATGCAAAACACTCTGCAGACCTGCGTGCAAGCTCTGGAGCACGACAGGACATGTTTCCTACACAGGCATAGTTTCTCCTTGCAAGACATATGGAAAACGCGATTTTCTTACACGTAGGTAAAAACAAGCACTTACTACTGTGCACTGCAAAGATAATGGGTGCACAACACTGGGATTGTGTGCCCAGCTTGCAAACTGAGACAAAACAGTACCTGTCCACTCTCCTGCCCTTTCCATTCGCAGAAACATTCTTCTGGAAGTTGTTTTGGACAACTTTCTTTTCCTTCTTGCAAAAGAGTCTGCAGAGCAGCATGCAACCTCCAGAGCACGATAGGAGATGTTTACTGAACAGGGACAGTTTCTCCTTGCGAGGCTTAGTGAAAAAGCGATTTGTTTAGATGTAGGTAAAAACAGGCACTTACTACTGTGCACTGCAAAGCTAATGCGTGCACAACACTGGGATTCTGTGCCCAGCTTGGAAACTGAGACAAAACATTTCCTGTCTACTCTCCTGACCTTTCCATTTGCAGAAACATTCGTCTGGAAGTTGTTTTAGACAACTTTTTTTTTCCTTCTTCCAAAACACTCTGCAGACCTGCGTGCAACCTCTACAGCATGATAGGAGATGTTTACTGAACAGGCACAGTTTCTCCTTTCGAGACAGAGTGAAAAAGCTTTATGTTACATGTATGCCATAAGATCCACTTACTATAGTGCACTGCAGAGCTAATGCTTGCACAACACTGGGATTGTGTGCCCAGCTTGCAAACAGATAGAAAACAGTACCTACCCACTTTCCTGCCTTTTCTGTGCACATTACAATTTGAATGGTGGTGTTTTGGACAACTTTCTTTTCCTTCTTGCAAAACACTCTGCAGACCTGCGTGCAACTTGTAGAGCACGATAGGAGATGTTTACTGAACAGGCACAGTTTCTCCTTGCGAGACACAGTGAGGAAGCGATTTCCTTAGCTGTAGGTAACAACAGAAACTTACTACTGTGCACTGCAAAGCTAATGCGTGCACAACACTGGGATTGTGTGCCCAGCTTGCAAACTGACAGAGAACACTACCTCTCCACTCTCCTGCCTTTTCCATTCACTGTCACTTTTAAATGGAAGGTGTTTTGGACAACTTTCTTTTCCTTCTTGCAAAACACTCTGCAGACCTGCGTGCAACCTGGAGAGCACGATAGGAGATGTTTACTGAACAGGCACAGTTTCTCCTTGCGAGACACAGTGAGAAAGTGATTTACTTAGCTGTAGGTAACACCAGACACTTACTACTGTGCACTGCAAAGCTAATGGGTGCACAACACTGGGATTGTGTGCCCAGCTTGCAAACTGACAGAGAACACTACCTCTCCACTCTCCTGCCTTTTCCATTCACTGTCACTTTTAAATGGAAGGTGTTTTGGACAACTTTCTTTTCCTTCTTGCAAAACACTCTGCAGAGCAGCATGCAACCTCTAGAGCACGAAAGGAGATCTTTACTGAACAGGCACAGTTTCTCCTTGCGAGGCTTAGTGAAAAAGCGATTTGTTTAGATGTAGGTAAAAACAGGCACTTACTACTGTGCACTGCAAAGCTAATGCGTGCACAACACTGGGATTGTGTGCCCAGCTTGGAAACTGATAGAAACAAGTACCTCTCCACTTTCCGGCTTTTTCTATGCACATTACAATTCAAATGTACAGGTGTTTTGGACAACTTTCCTTTCCTTCTGCAAAACACTCTGCAGACCTGCGTGCAACCTCTGAAGCACGGCAGGACATGTTTCCTACACAGGCATAGTTTCTCCTTGCAAGACATATGGAAAACGCGATTTTCTTACACGTAGGTAAAAACAAGCACTTACTACTGTGCACTGCAAAGATAATGGGTGCACAACACTGGGATTGTGTGCCCAGCTTGGAAACTGAGACAAAACAGTACCTGTCCACTCTCCTGCCCTTTCCATTCGCAGAAACATTCTTCTGGAAGTTGTTTTGGAACACTTTCTTTTCCTTCTTGCAAAACACTCTACAGACCGGCATGCAACCTCTACAGCATGATAGGAGATGTTTACTGAAGAGGCACAGTTTCTCCTTGCGAGAGAGACTGAAAAAGCTTTATGTTTAAATGTATGCGATAAGATCCACTTACTACTGTGCACTACAAAGCTAATGCTTGCACAACACTGGGATTGTGTGCCCAGCATGCAAACAGATAGAAAACAGTACCTACCCACTTTCCTGCCTTTTCTGTGCACATTACAATTTGAATGGTGGGAGTTTTGGAAAACTTTCTTTTCCTCCTTGCAAAACACTCTGCAGACCTGCGTGCAACTTGTAGAGCACGGTAGGAGATGTTTACTGAACAGGCACAGTTTCTCCTTGCGAGACTTAGGGAAAACGCGATTTATTTCGATGTAGGTAAAAACAAGAACTTACTACTCTTCACTGCAAAGCTAATGGGTGCACAACACTGGGATTGTGTGCCGAGCTTGCAAAGTGACAGAGAACACTACCTCTCCACTCTCCTGCCTTTTCCATTCACTGTAACTTTTAAATGGAAGGTGTTTTGGACAACTTTCTTTTCCTTCTTGCAAAACACTCTGCAGACCTGCGTGCAACCTCTAGAGCACGATAGGACATGTTTCCTACACAGGCAGAGTTTCTCCTTGCAAGACATATGGAAAACGCGATTTTCTTACACGTAGGTAAAAACAAGCACTTACTACTGTGCACTGCAAAGCTAATGGGTGCACAACACTGGCATTGTGTGCCCAGCTTGAAAACTGAGACAAAACAGTACCTGTCCACTCTCCTGACCTTTCCATTCGCGGAAATATTCGTCTGGAAGTTGTTTTGGACAACTTTATTTTCCTTCGTGCAAAACACTCTGCAGACCTGCGTGCAACCTCTAGAGCACGATAGGAGATGTTTACTGAACAGGCACAATTTCTCCTTGCGAGAAACAGTGAGAAAGCGGTTTACTTAGCTGTAGGTAACGACCGACACTTACTACTGTGCACTGCAAAGCTAATGGGTGCACAACACTGGGATTGTGTGCCCAGCTTGCAAACTGACAGAGAACACTACCTACCCACTTTCCTGCCTTTTCCATTAGCTGTACCTTTCGACTGGAAGTTGTTTTGGAAAACTTTCTTTTCCTTCGTGCAAAACACTCTGCAGACCTGCGTGCAACCTCTGGAGCACGACAGGACATGTTTCCTACACAGGCACAGTTTCTCCTTGCGAGACTTAGAGAAAAGGCGATTTACTTAGATGTAGGTAAAAACAAGCACTTACTACTGTGCTCTGCAAAGCTAATGCGTGCACAACACTGGGATTGTGTGCCCAGCTTGGAAACTGATAGAAACAAGTACCTATCCACTTTCCTGCTTTTTCTATGCACATTACAATTAGAATGTACAGAATAATGGACAACATTCTTTTCCTTCTTGCAAAACACTCTGCAGACCTGCGTGCGACCTCTAGAGCACGATAGGAGAAGTTTCCTGAACAGGCACAGTTTCTCCTTGTGAGATATAATGAAAAAGCTTTATGCTTACATGTATGCGATATGATCCACTTACAACTGTGCACTGTAGAGCTAATGATTGCACATCACTGGGATTGTGTTCCTAGCTTGCAAACAGATAGAAAACAGTACCTATCCACTTTCCTGCCTTTTCCATTCGGTGTAACTTTCGACTGGAAGGTGTTTTGGACAACTTCCTTTTCCTTCTTGCAAAACACTCTGCAGACCTGCGCGAAACCTCAAGAGCACGATAGGAGAAATTTCCTGAACAGGCACAGTTTCTCCTTGCGAGACTTAGGGAAAACGCGATTTACTTCGATGTAGGTAAAAACAAGAACTTACTACTCTGCACTGCAAAGCTAATGCGTGCACAACACTGGGATTGTGTTCCCAGCTTGCAAACTGAGAAAAAACAGTACCTGTCCACTCTCCTGACCTTTCCATTCGCAGAAACATTCGTCTGGAATTTCTTTTGGACAACTTTTTTTTCCTTCTTCCAAACTACTCTGCAGACCTGCGTGCAACCTCTAGAGCACGCTAGAAGAAGTTTCCTGAACAGGCACAGTTTCTCCTTGCGAGACTTACACAAAACGCGATTTTCTTACACATAGAAAAAAACCAGCACTTACTACTGTGCTCTGCAAAGCTAATGCGTGCACAACACTGGGATTATGTGCCCAGGTGCAAACTGAGACAAAACAGTACCTGGCCACTCTCCTGAAATTTCCATTCGCAGAAACATTTGTCTGGAAGTTGTTTTGGCCAACTATGTTTTCCTTCTTGCAATACACTCTGCAGACGTGTGTGCAACCTCTACAGCATGATAGAAAATGTTTACTGAACAGGCACAGTTTCTCCTTGTGAGACACAGTGAGAAAGCGATTTACTTAGCTGTAGGTAACAACAGACACTTACTACTGTGCACTGCAAAGCTAATGCCTGCACAACACTGGGATTGTGTGCCCAGCTTGCAAACTGACAGAGAACACTACCTCTCCACTCTCCTGTCTTTTCTATTCGCTGTAACTTTCGACTGGAAGGTGTTTTGGAAAACTTTATTGTCGTTATTGCAAAACATTCATCAGACCTGCGTGCAAGCTCTGGAGCAAGGCAGGACATGTTTCCTACACAGGCACAGTTTCTACTCGCAAGTCATATAGAAAACGGGATTTTCTTACACGTAGGTAAAAACAAGCACTTACTACTGTGCAATGCAAAGATAATGGGTGCACAACACTGAGATTGTGTGCCTAGCTTGCAAACTGAGACAAAACATTACCTGTCCACTCTCCTGTTCTTTCCATTCGCAGAAACATTTGTCTGGAAGTTGTTTTGGACAACTTTCTTTTCCTTCTTCCAAAACACTCTGCAGACCTGCGTGCAACCTGTAGAGCACGATCGGAGATGTTTACTGCACAGGCACAGTTTCTCCTTGCGAGACACAGTGAGAAAGCGATTTACTTAGCTGTAGGTAACAACAGACACTTACTACTGTGCACTGCAAAGCTAATGCGTGCACAACACTGGGATTGTGTGCCCAGCTTGCAAACTGACAGAGAACACTACCTACCCACTTTCCTGCCTTTCCCATTAGCTGTAACTTTTAAAGGGAAGGTCTTTTGGACAACTTTCTTTTCCTTATGCAAAACACTCTGCAGACCTGCGTGCAAGCTCTGGAGCACGACAGGACATGTTTCCTACACAGGCATAGTTTCTCCTTGCAAGACATATGGAAAACGCGATTTTCTTACACGTAGGTAAAAACAAGCACTTACTACTGTGCACTGCAAAGCTAATGCGTGCACAACACTGGGATTGTGTGCCCAGCTTGCAAACTGAGACAAAACAGTACCTGTCCACTCTCCTGCCCTTTCCATTCGCAGAAACATTCGTCTAGAAGTTGTTTTGGACAACTTTCTTTTCCTTCTTGCAAAAGAGTCTGCAGAGCAGCATGCAACCTCCAGAGCACGATAGGAGATGTTTACTGAACAGGGACAGTTTCTCCTTGCGAGGCTTAGTGAAAAAGCGATTTGTTTAGATGTAGGTAAAAACAGGCACTTACTACTGTGCACTGCAAAGCTAATGCGTGCACAACACTGGGATTCTGTGCCCAGCTTGGAAACTGAGACAAAACATTTCCTGTCTACTCTCCTGACCTTTCCATTTGCAGAAACATTCGTCTGGAAGTTGTTTTAGACAACTTTTTTTTCCTTCTTCCAAAACACTCTGCAGACCTGCGTGCAACCTCTACAGCATGATAGGAGATGTTTACTGAACAGGCACAGTTTCTCCTTTCGAGACAGAGTGAAAAAGCTTTATGTTTACATGTATGCCATAAGATCCACTTACTATAGTGCACTGCAGAGCTAATGCTTGCACAACACTGGGATTGTGTGCCCAGCTTGCAAACAGATAGAAAACAGTACCTACCCACTTTCCTGCCTTTTCTGTGCACATTACAATTTGAATGGTGGGAGTTTTGGACAACTTTCTTTTCTTTCTTGCAAAACACTCTGCAGACCTGCGTGCAACTTGTAGAGCACGATAGGAGATGTTTACTGAACAGGCACAGTTTCTCCTTGCGAGACACAGTGAGAAAGCGATTTCCTTAGCTGTAGGTAACAACAGAAACTTACTACTGTGCACTGCAAAGCTAATGCGTGCACATCACTGGGATTGTGTGCCCAGCTTGCAAACTGACAGAGAACACTACCTCTCCACTCTCCTGCCTTTTCCATTCGCTGTCACTTTTAAATGGAAGGTGTTTTGGACAACTTTCTTTTCCTTCTTGCAAAACACTCTGCAGACCTGCGTGCAACCTGGAGAGCACGATAGGAGATGTTTACTGAACAGGCAGAGTTTCTCCTTACAAGACATATGGAAAACGCGATTTTCTTACACGTAGGTAAAAACAAGCACTTACTACTGTGCTCTGCAAAGCTAATGCGTGCACAACACTGGGATTGTGTTCCCAGCTTGGAAACTGAGACAAAACAGTACCTGTCCACTCTCCTCACCTTTCCATTCGCAGAAACATTCGTCTGGAAGTTCTTTTGGACAACTTTATTTTCCTTCGTGCAAAACACTCTGCAGACCTGCGTGCAACCTCTGGAGCACGACAGGACATGTTTCCTACACAGGCACAGTTTCTCCTTGCGAGACTTAGAGAAAAGGCGATTTACTTAGATGAAGGTATAAACAAGCACTTACTACTGTGCTCTGCAAAGCTAATGCGTGCACCACACTGGGATTGTGTGCCCTGCTTGGAAACTGATAGAAACAAGTACCTATCCACTTTCCTGCTTTTCTTATGCACATTACAATTCGAATGTACAGAAGAATGGACAACTTTCTTTTCCTTCTGAAAAACACTCTGCAGACCTGCGTGCGACCTCTAGAGCACGATAGGAGAAGTTTCCTGAACAGGCACAGTTTCTCCTTGTGAGATATAATGAAAAAGCTTTATGCTTACATGTATGCGATATGATCCACTTAAAACTGTGCAGTGTAGAGCTAATGCTTGCACATCACTGGGATTGTGTTACTAGCTTGCAAACAGATAGAAAACAGTACCTATCCACTTTCCTGCCTCTTCCATTCGGTGTAACTTTCGACTGGAAGGTGTTTTGGACAACTTCCTTTTCCTTCTTGCAAAACACTCTGCAGACCTGCGCGCAACCTCAAGAGCACGATAGGAGAAATTTCCTGAACAGGCACAGTTTCTCCTTGCGAGACTTAGGGAAAACGCGATTTTCTTCGATGTAGGTAAAAACAAGAACTTACTACTCTGCACTGCAAAGCTAATGGGTGCACAACACTGGGATTGTGTTCCCAGCTTGCAAACTGAGACAAAACAGTACCTGTCCACTCTCCTGACCTTTCCATTAGCAGAAATATTCGTCTGGAAGTTCTTTTGGACAACTTTGTTTTCCTTCTTCCAAAACACTCTGCAGACCTGCGTGCAACCTGTAGAGCACGATAGGAGATGTTTACTGCACAGGCACAGTTTCTCCTTGCGAGACACAGTGAGGAAGCGATTTACTTAGCTGTAGGTAACAACAGACTCTTACTACTGTGCACTGCAAAGCTAATGCGTGCACAACACTGGGATTGTGTGACCAGCTTGGAAACTTAGAGAAAAAAGTACCTATCCACTTTCCTGCTTTTTCTATGCACATTACACTTCAAATGTACAGGTTGTTTTGACAACTTTCTTTTCCTTATGCAAAACACTCTGCAGACCTGCGTGCAACCTCTAGAGCACGATAGGAGAAGTTTCCTGAACAGCCACAGTTTCTCCTTGCGAGACTTACACAAAACGCGATTTTCTTACACATAGGAAAAAACCAGCACTTACTACTCTGCACTGCAAAGCTAATGGGTGCACAACACTGGGATTGTGTTCCCAGCTTGCAAACTGAGACAAAACAGTACCTGTCCACTCTGCTGACCTTTCCATTCGCAGAAACATTCGTCTGGAAGTTCTTTTGGACAACTATGTTTTCCTTCTTCCAAAACACTCTGCAGACCTGCGTGCAACCTGTAGAGCACGATCGGAGATGTTTACTGCACAGGCACAGTTTCTCCTTGCGAGACACAGTGAGAAAGCGATTTACTTAGCTGTAGGTAACAACAGACACTTACTACTGTGCACTGCAAAGCTAATGCGTGCACAACACTGGGATTGTGTGCCCAGCTTGCAAACTGACAGAGAACACTACCTACCCACTTTCCTGCCTTTCCCATTAGCTGTAACTTTTAAAGGGAAGGTGTTTTGGACAACTTTCTTTTCCTTATGCAAAACACTCTGCAGACCTGCGTGCAAGCTCTGGAGCACGACAGGACATGTTTCCTACACAGGCATAGTTTCTCCTTGCAAGACATATGGAAAACGCGATTTTCTTACACGTAGGTAAAAACAAGCACTTACTACTGTACTCTGCAAAGCTAATGCGTGCACAACACTGGGATTGTGTGCCCAGCTTGCAAACTGAGACAAAACAGTACCTGTCCACTCTCCTGCCCTTTCCATTCGCAGAAACATTCGTCTAGAAGTTGTTTTGGACAACTTTCTTTTCCTTCTTGCAAAAGAGTCTGCAGAGCAGCATGCAACCTCCAGAGCACGATAGGAGATGTTTACTGAACAGGGACAGTTTCTCCTTGCGAGGCTTAGTGAAAAAGCGATTTGTTTAGATGTAGGTAAAAACAGGCACTTACTACTGTGCACTGCAAAGCTAATGCGTGCACAACACTGGGATTCTGTGCCCAGCTTGGAAACTGAGACAAAACATTTCCTGTCTACTCTCCTGACCTTTCCATTTGCAGAAACATTCGTCTGGAAGTTGTTTTAGACAACTTTTTTTTCCTTCTTCCAAAACACTCTGCAGACCTGCGTGCAACCTCTACAGCATGATAGGAGATGTTTACTGAACAGGCACAGTTTCTCCTTTCGAGACAGAGTGAAAAAGCTTTATGTTTACATGTATGCCATAAGATCCACTTACTATAGTGCACTGCAGAGCTAATGCTTGCACAACACTGGGATTGTGTGCCCAGCTTGCAAACAGATAGAAAACAGTACCTACCCACTTTCCTGCCTTTTCTGTGCACATTACAATTTGAATGGTGGGAGTTTTGGACAACTTTCTTTTCTTTCTTGCAAAACACTCTGCAGACCTGCGTGCAACTTGTAGAGCACGATAGGAGATGTTTACTGAACAGGCACAGTTTCTCCTTGCGAGACACAGTGAGGAAGCGATTTCCTTAGCTGTAGGTAACAACAGAAACTTACTACTGTGCACTGCAAAGCTAATGCGTGCACATCACTGGGATTGTGTGCCCAGCTTGCAAACTGACAGAGAACACTACCTCTCCACTCTCCTGCCTTTTCCATTCGCTGTCACTTTTAAATGGAAGGTGTTTTGGACAACTTTCTTTTCCTTCTTGCAAAACACTCTGCAGACCTGCGTGCAACCTGGAGAGCACGATAGGAGATGTTTACTGAACAGGCACAGTTTCTCCTTGCGAGACACAGTGAGAAAGTGATTTACTTAGCTGTAGGTAACACCAGACACTTACTACTGTGCACTGCAAAGCTAATGGGTGCACAACACTGGGATTGTGTGCCCAGCTTGCAAACTGACAGAGAACACTACCTCTCCACTCTCCTGCCTTTTCCATTCACTGTCACTTTTAAATGGAAGGTGTTTTGGACAACTTTCTTTTCCTTCTTGCAAAACACTCTGCAGAGCAGCATGCAACCTCTAGAGCACGAAAGGAGATCTTTACTGAACAGGCACAGTTTCTCCTTGCGAGGCTTAGTGAAAAAGCGATTTGTTTAGATGTAGGTAAAAACAGGCACTTACTACTGTGCACTGCAAAGCTAATGCGTGCACAACACTGGGATTGTGTGCCCAGCTTGGAAACTGATAGAAACAAGTACCTATCCACTTTCCTGCTTTTTCTATGCACATTACAATTCGAATGGTCGGAGTTTTGGACAACTTTCTTTTCCTTCTGCAAAACACTCTGCAGACCTGCGTGCAACCTCTAGAGCACGATAGGAGAATTTCCTGAACAGGCACAGTTTCTCCTTGTGAGATATAATGAAAAAGCTTTATGCTTACCTGTATGCGATATGATCCACTTACAACTGTGCACTGTAGAGCTAATGCTTGCACATCACTTCCCTTGCAAAAATCTATTTACATAACACGAACGGAACGGGACACTGTGGTCAGCGTCAGAGAGATTTATTCAGCATCCAGCTCAACACATTGTTACAACAATGGAGACAAAATGGATGCAACCTCTCACTGAACCAAGCAGAATGCCAAAGAGACTTAGTGTTACAGCATATCATAAAGCCATTTCCATCTGCGTTTTAGCCAATCACATTTAGAGAACAAGAACATTGACAATACTTTCATCCAATAATATAAAGCACACGTGCCGCCTAGTTTCAAACAATAGCTTGTTCATTAGTATCAAAGCACAAAAGTCTATTCAGAACTTTAACCTTCTAGAGATATACATTAAGTAAACTTGTTATTACTTAAGGCAGCATCTAACATAGGCCTATTGTTCTATTCTCACATTCTCTCACGTTTGCATTACTAACATATCTGCTGCTTTAGCATCTAACTTTCCCAGCTTTCCCAGGCCTGCATTTTCCTTTCTCAAAACCCCCTGATTTTTAGGATTCCTGCAATTCCCCCTCCCTGCTAATACATATAGAGACCGTCATATGCGTGTCGTTGACTACTTGCGTTTCTTGGCTTTACTATACTATTTTTACGTACTATTTGTGGAAGGTTTGCTCTTGCTGACACTAAGCATTGCTATATTACAGCACAACAACCTAATGCTGTGAAGGCCCAGTCCGTGAAAAAGTGAATGAACCATGTCTGATAAGTGAATGAATCATGTCTGATAATAGTTACGAGTCATTTTTCAAAAAATTCTTGTCGATTCCAGGGCCTGAACTCAAAACCTTCTTCCATTTCGATGCCTTCATCAGGCATCTCTGTAAGATTATGAACATTCTCTGTATTCTTATTACCTAACTCTCTTTCTTGAATGACAAAAATTTCTCGGACTGTTTTGTTCATCATTCTCCGCACACAATGAAGTATGCAGGGAATCACTATCAATATCAATACTAAAACACCAAGGACATAGAGACCTATCTTGCAAAGTTGCCTTAGCCAAGGTGCAAAGCTCCATTCTTGGAACAAATCATCCAGCCAAGAACTACCATCTTTAATTTGGGCTGTCAAATCTTTTAGTTTTTGTATGCTTTTGTGAATGGATTCAGAGTGATCGGATAGGTTCATGCAACACAAACCTTCAAATTCTTCACAACCGTGTCCTTGTGCCAGTAAAAGAAAATCAATTGCTGCTCTATTTTGAAGAGTAGCATGCCTAACACTATCTACATCAGTTAACATATCACTAATTGCAGAGGATGTGGCATTAACTTGCTTACTGAGCCAACATCCGATTTAATTGTTTCAAAGCTTCTGCTGAAGCCCATTGGGGTAAAAATATACCTACTGAAACTCTTCTTGTGGGTTTCCAAGGCATGAAATCACTTTGACAGTTTCCTCATAATGACGAACAGATCTCGTTTTTCTTTGTTTTTTCTTCATGACTGCTTTGGCAGATGGTGCAATTACAGTGAGCATCCCGATACTACAAGGACCACCTTCAAGATGTGCCGGAATGCCTTGCCAAGCCCTGTCTCCACAAATGAACCAATACCCTTTTGGTAATTGCCGTGGATATTGGTCAGCCTCAGAAAGCACATTCCAACTGTTTGAAAAATTACACCATAAACTCAAATTTCTGTATGCAAAATAATGAGGAGTAACATTATACTTTGGGGGATCTCTTTTCGCAAAGCACTAGCAATGAAGGTAAAGCAAAAGTCCATGGTTAAAGAACCAAGGATTTCTAATTCTTGGGGTTCAGAAGCTGCCCTAGGAAGTTTTTTGGCCCAAACATTCCAATTCAATGTAGGATTGTTTACCTTATCAATTTCACCTGATTTACCATTAGATTGTTTTTTGACCTGAGGGCAACTCTTTTACTGGCACACCCACCAGACAGGTTGAGAAAGGTTTCTCTGGTTCCGAATTAGACAAACATATAGTATCTGAGCCGGCTGCCTTGGCTAAGGTTACCCAAACATTTGTCTTCGGTTGTTCCACAGGCAAATTCTGCACGACCAAAAGCAATTAAAAACCACCCAATACCAACAAAGAAATTGCAGTTGATCCATCTTTTTCATGAGCTAATTTTTGGCATAACTTTTATCGAAATTAAGGATGTTGCTCTCAAGAAACCAAATCTTTTAAACTTCTGCCAAAAGTCAGCTCTGTTAAACAAACATTGATACACAATTGACATAATTATAAATTAACACAAAATCAGGGTTTGCAGGTTCCACCGGTGCACAAGAACGTCAGGCACAAGGAACGTCAAGGCGTGACCCGGGATCCCTCCGCTCGGCTCACGTCTGCGTGCTTGCTTCCTCGGTTCTCGGCTCGCCAACACTTTCTGGAGTGCGATATGGTTTGACGTTTTTGGCAGGAACCCGCTTAATTCCAGCACCTGTAGAGATAGAAGCATACCCTTTGCCCCATGTTATTAAACGAAAAGGACCTTCAATTTGACCAGAATCTGAGTTCCTAACTAGAACAGGAGGATTTTCCTTCAATTTTGCCTGTGTATTGTTTAAAAATGCCTAAAGATAGGAGGATCAGGTTCTGCATCTGAACTGTTTAAAAAATTGAGGACATACAAAGCTTTGTTCAGCCTCATCTGAGGTGTGGCCTCAGCTCCCCCCCCCCCGCTGATCTAAGATGCGTTTTAATGTTTGGTGTGCTCTTTCAACAATTGCTTGACTTGTGGGAGAGTGAGGAATACAAAGATGTGACGAACACCCCATTCGTTTAGAAAAGTGGCCAATTTTTGAGATGTATATGCGGGACCATTGTCAGTTTTTACTTCTTGAGGTACACCCAATGAAGCAAAAGCTTGCAAAAAATGATGACAGGCATGATTGCCAGTTTCACCTGTGTGAGGGAAGCAAAAAGCGCACCAGAGAAGGTGTCCACTGACACATGGATATTTTTAAATTTACCAAGGATGGATATTTAGTGATGTCAGTTTGCCATAACTGTAGACTTTGCAACCTCGTGGGTTGACAGCTCCCATAGAACAGGAGGCTGCACAAGCTGACAGTCAGGGCAAGTATTGATGATAGCTTAGCTTGACTTTTAGTAATTTGGAACATTCGCATAAGTGCTTGTGCATTTTGGTGAAAGCAAGCATGACTTAATTTTGCTTGTTCAAAATGTTTGGTAAAGTGTTTGAAATGACCATTGTCAGATTGTCCGCTCTTGCGTTTCCTTCCACTAAAAATCCAGGAAGCGAGGAATGAGCCCTAATGTGAGAAACAAAATATAGATTAGTTCTATATTGCAAGGTTGTAAAAAGACATGAAAGCCAACGATACAAGATAGCATTACTAACATCTTTTAAAACTGACCCCTCATTCTCTTAACTACATTAGCAACATAGGCGGAATCCGTGATTCAAATTAAAAGGTTGAGGGAAAAGTTGAAAAGCCCGAACCACAGCAGCAAGCTCAACAATTTGAGGAGAACCTTCTACAATTTGAATGTCGGATTCCCAAGCATTAGTTTTTTGATTCAGCCAGGTTATAACTGATTTGTGGCTTTTGCCTGAGCCATCAGTGAAGAGAGTCACTGCATTCAAAGGCTCTTGACTTAATTTAGGTTTTTCTTTGAACACAATTTTGCTTGCAATAGTTTGTGAGCTGGGTAATGAACAGAACAAATACCTGGGAAAGCCAAAAATGCATATTGTAGATCATCAGAATTTTGCTATTGCCCAATTGAAGTAATCTTTTTTCAAAGGTAAATAGATAACTGAAATTCTTGGCCTGCTAGAGTTAACAATTGGTTCTGGCTTTAATTACAAGTTGTGCTCTCATTTCTAAAACTGTAGTAATAGTTTTTGAAAACCTGTAAGGAAGAAAAACCCACTCTATTATCAACAAAGGATCTGACCCAGAAGGATCCCACTGAAAAATGAGACCACAAAGTTGCATCTTTTCTCCTAAAACTGCAAAGAGAAAGGCTTTTCCGGAACACATCGATGAATTATCGTCTTTGTAGAGTTGATGTCACAGCCTTGGATTTTTTGTTGTAGAATGTCCAGTCCATCCTTGGATTTGTTTGTAGAAAATTGTAGAAATTTCCAGTCACAATACCAGCACAGGTTCGGTCCATCTCTGTTTTGCGATTGAAGCTAATGAAGAATCCCATGTAGTGTAGAGTCTTGAATCTTGAAGATTTCTGTTGAGTGAAGACAAAACTTGTACAACAAGACATTAGCAAATCATATACATCATGACAACTTTGTTGTTTTGGTTAGAATGTTTTTCACATGACATCCTTTTAACATGACTTAGT